>JAMKQA010009633.1:0-53766 GCA_024699735.1 Posidonia australis | reverse complement strand
ATGGTTGATATGCAACATTTAATTTAAATGAAACCATATGATTGATGAAATATTCAATAAGATAAGAAATCAAATGTCATATGGTTAATGAACAAAATGAAATGGGACCAATCTTTGCAAATAAAGAGGGGGAAAAAAGAGTGTGGTTGAGAGGTGTGGGCTTTGGGCTTCATGGGCCTCCATAGGCCAATGTGGGCCTTGTGGACCCCCATGGGCCCAAGTGGGCTTTAATGGGCCTCGGTGGATTTGATGGGCTTCCATGGGCCTAAGTGGGCTTTTGGGTTAAATTTGGGCTTAATGGGCCTAAGTGGGCCTTCATGGGCCCAATGGGCTTAAATGGGCCTGAAAAGGGTTTGAGCTCAGCCACCAGACTCTCGTCCTGCAAAATTGGGAAAAATTGGGGTGTCTATAGTTGGTGTGTTCGCTTTTCAGGTTTCCGAACAATCATCGCCTACTTCTCAGATGATGTGTTCGTTTATCCTCCTTCTGGACCATCACTGACTATGTCTCGGTTGGCGTGTTCACTTTTTCAGCCTTCTAAACTGTCCCCAACTGCCTCTCGTTTGGCGTGTTCTCTTTTTGGGTTTTCGAACCATCACCGCCTACTTCTCCGATGATGTGTTCATTTGTCCTTCTTCCGATCCTGCACCGACTACTTCTCGGTTGACTGATTCGCTTTTCTACTTTGTCTTCTTTTACCGAGTGTTTTTTTGGATATTGTGTCAACTCACCTGTGGGCTGATATCCCGAACTATCTGATTGGCATCCGTCAACTTGCTGGTAGGTCCAAGACCTACCATGCCCCATTCGATCCTTGCTCAGAGAGTTTGGTACCGGTGGTGCCCCCTTTTGGTCATGCTCCGGATTGAGTACACCAACCTCCTTCTGTGGATTGATACCCTGGACTGCCCGATGAGCACCTGTCAAGGTGTCTATCCTCTTGGTCAGCAGGTCCCGTATCCCGTTGTGTCCCCTTTCGTTTGGGTTGGTATCCTGAACTACCTGGGCAATACTTGCGGTGCCCGATGGATTCCCCACTTGCCTTGTTGCTTCCCTCCTTTTGGGCTGGTAGCCTGAACTACCTGGATGATTTCCATGACCAGTCACTTTCGGTTGGCAAGCACCGTGAGTCTCTTCCGACGCTTTTCTCGACAAGTGTGATAACTAGTCATGTCCTTGAGGAGCTGATTGGTCGTCAACTTGTCAGCATTTGTCATTAGTATTGTCTTCTGTGATTTTGGCTTCGACTATGGCATTCAGGGAGACAAGACAGGACTTCTGGTGCTTTCACTGACTGGTAGTTGGTTGCCATTAGCTAACTCTTTCGTGTAGCTTCGGGTAGGGCATCTTCGTCAACTCCAAGCGATGATCTCCTCCTCTTGTTCTCTTTTCCTTGTAAGAAGGGGCAGGGTGTCATTGTCAACCTTGATCATCGGTCTCTGTTCCATTCATCTTCCGACCTCGATCAAGGAGGGGCATCTGTAGACACCCCATATGCTTTCAATAAGACCTTAAACCCAAAAACTAACTAAAATCAAACTCAAAATCCAAACCCTAAACCTAAACCCCATCACTAAACCCTAAAACTAGTTCAAAATCCTAAAGTTAACTCAAAATCCTAAAATCCAACCTAAATCAAATCCAAAACCCTAGGTCAAACCCAAAACTAAACCCTAAACCCTAGATCAAAACCTAATCAAATCCAAAATCCAAAACTAATCAAAACCCTAATTAAAACCCTAGGTCAAACCTTAAACCCTAATTAAAACCTTAGGTCAAACCCTAAACCCTAGGTCAAACCCTAAACCCTAATGTCAAACCCTAACAACTTATAACTAATTCCCACCTTCACTATAACAACCTATAACAACCTCTAACCACCTAAACAAACTTAACCAATTCCCACCTTCAACATAACAACCTCTAACCACCTAAACAAATTTAACCAATTCCCATTTCATCATAACAACCTATAAAAACTTGTTACAACCTTCAACAACCCCTAACTACCCTTAACCTATTACTCTATCAACCTTAGCCATTTGCAAGCCTATAAATACCCCTCATTTGCAAGAGAAAAGGGAATGGGAAAAAAAAGGAGAGAGACAAAGCTTGGAAAAATTAAAAGGAGAGCTACCAAGGTATTTTCTCTCAACAAGAGCAACCAAAGAGGTCTAGGAGCAAAGAGGAAGCTCGACGAGGAGAAAAATCTGAGTTTCAAGCAATCTCCGGCGAGCTCCGGCGGCCCTAACCACTGTCCACTCCGGTATGCTCTCCAAAGACCTCAATTTTCTTCCAAAATAGTTTCCTGGATCTCTCCCTTCCTTCCTTAGTTGATTTCAGTAGTGCTAGAGGGTTTCCCTTGCTGGAATCAAGGTTCCAGTGGTCATCGAAGTCGTTTTTCGACAACCTAGGTGGGGGCACGAATCCAACGCTCGATTCGTGCCCCAAGGCACTCGATCCTCTCCCCTTGGTTCTCCTCTAGCTCCTCCGATCCACTGGATGCCTCGCCAATCCCTCTACAAGCCCCAGTATAAGCTCACCAAAATCGAGCTCCGTCATCGTCGCTGGGGAAGACGACTGGTAACGGAGCTCGATCAGGTACCTCTCGCTCCGCTGTGCCACTCCAAGCATCCAAGAACCATCACATCATGCCCTTAACGCTTCGGAGCAATCAGAGTCACACTTCATGCACTAGATCACCCCCGTAGTCAAGCTCGCTGGAGTGGATCGCGTCGACGGCGAGTGAGGTTCGAGGAACGTAGTGCAGCGCCTTTCGTGCTTTTGGAAGAGGGGAAACATTCCACTCATCGCCCTCAAGCTACCTAGAGCCCTGGATCGCCACGTAGCAGCCTCTAGAGCCACCTTCTTCCTCAGCGTCGTCGACGGCGAGGGAGGTGGGAGGCCAACTCCAGCCGTCGAGCATTGGATCCAAACCATTGGATCTCCTCCCCTCCTTCTCATTTTGCTTCCAATGGGGCCTGATGAACGATCAGGCATCGGGATGCCCCGGAAGAGCATCCCAGGCGGTCGTCGACGGCGGAGTTCTGTCGTCGGCGGCCGTCGTTTCTTTTTTTCTTTAATAAAAAGTAAAAAATAAAGTTTTCTTTTAATAAACTTCTGAGCTTTTCTTTTATTGCACTGAAGTCCCTCTTTTCTTACAAGTAGGTCCTTTTTTCTTACATTTAGGTCCTTACAATAGATTTTAAATCATTTTAATAATATTTGTTTTGAAATATTGCAATGACCCTAGTGTATATTCTTATTAATGTTTTCCATGCTTTAAAATTTGACATAAACCCTCTAAGTTTCTTTTCATACATTTAAGTTCAGCATTTTTGCATTTAAAACCCTAAGCTTTACTAAAACTATTCTAAATGCATATTTTTTTGGCATAATTACAAATTAAACCCTGTGAATTTAAATATATACTCAAATGTGTTCAAAATTGCATTTTAGCCCTTGAATTGTACTGATTTCTCACTGAATGTATGTTTTCTAGGGTAAATTTGCATGTCAGTCCCTGAAATTTTCTGTTTTCAAACATGAACTCTTTTTCTTGTACTTTTGACCCTGAATTTCTTCAGAATTGCACTAAATACATGTTTTAATGGCAAAATTGTGTATTGAACTCTAGGAACCTTGAATTGGACCAAAAAAGCACAGTTTTGAGCATTTGACCCTAGATTTCTTCAAAATTACATAAAATATATTTTCCTATGTATTTTTGATGACTTAGCCTCAGAGTTTGAGTTTTCATTTAGAATTTGTGAATTTTGCACAAAAGCCCCAGGAATTTACACTTTTTACTCTCACATGCATTTTGTACATTTTGTTGCTATTTTTCATTCATATTTTCTCATGTCTTCTTTCTTGCATTATGCACACACTTTCGACTCTTTTCAAACTCAATTTTCACATTGTTTCTTGGATTTCTTCCGACTTTTACGATTTTGATTTGATTTGACTTTCCATCGCCCGAGGGCGTACATTAACAGGCTTGATAATGCCAACATTGACCCAAATGAGGATTATTTTCCCTAATTTAATTTTCTCGGACTTCTTCAAGTTTCCGCAGATTTACGAGACGCTTTCTGAGTATTCTAACTTTCACGATTTTCCTCATCGCCCAAGGGCGTACAATAAAGTGGCATTATCAATGCCTACATTTGTCCCTCGGATTATCATTTTTTCTTTTCTCTTCTTCATTTCTTTGACTTGGCATGTTTTCCAGTCATCTTCAGCATGTGCACTCAGAATAGGCAAGCATACACACTGTAGACACCCCAATATGCTTGCAAATAGGCCAAACCCAACAGCCACTCCCCAGTCCAATAGCCACCAATGCAGGCGCACTTGTCTGGTGCACTAGACAAGCGCACCTTTTTAGCGCACCATACAAAACCCTAACTGGACTCTAAAAAACCTAAATACAAAGCAAAACCCTAAAATACCAATAAACCCTAAAACCGAGGTTAAACCCTAATCCAAACCTTAAACCTTAGGTTAAGACCTAAATTAAATTCAAAATCATAATCCAACCCCTAAAACCTAGGTCAAATTCTAAGTCAAACCTTAAACCATAAGTCAAGCCCTAAACAATAAAGTCAAACCTCAACAACCTAATTTCCACTACATCCTAACTAATCAAACAAACTCATGGAACAACCAAAACAACTCTAACTACTTCCCACCTCTCTCCAACAAACATAACTACTTCCCACCTCTCTCCAACAAACTTAACTACTTCCCACTTCTCTCCAACCAACATAACTGCTTCCCACCTATCTCCAACAAACATAACTACTTCCCACTTCTCTCCAACAAACTTAACTACTTCCCACTTCTCTCCAACAAACATAACCACTTTCCCATCACTTCTTAACCACCATAACCACCATAACCACCATAACCACCTTCCACTCTAGCCATAACAACTAGCCAAGCCATTTGGAAGCCTAAAAATAGCCCCATTTGCAAGTGAAAAGGGGACTTTGGGGACTTTTGGCATTTTTGCAAAAATTGAGAGGAGAGCTCCCCAAGCCTTCTTCCTCCCAACCAGAGCTATCAGAGAGTTCCTGGGAGAGAGAGGAAGCTCGTGGAGGTGATAAATCAGAGGTTCCAGCCATCTCCGGTGAGCTCCAGTGGCCTCCAGCGAGCTCCAACCATCCACCACACTGCAAGACCAAGTACACACTCTACTGACCTCAATTCATGTTAAAAATGCTTTCCTAGGTCTTCCCTTGTCCCCCTTGATCAATTCCAATCAAGCCAGAGGCCTTCTCTGGCTGGAATCGAGTTTCCAGGCCTTATCGTCGCTGTTTTCCGGCAACTTAGGTGGGGGAGCTGATCTAGGGCTTGTCCCTGGTCCTAGAACCTTGGATTCACCTCCCTAGACCTCCCTCTTGATTATCCACCCTTTTGCGCGCCGCTTCACTGCCTCCCGAGGCCTCCACCAGAAGATCACCAGAGTCGCACCAGGTCGCCGTCGCCGGGGAAGATAACTGAAACCAGAGAAGAGACGCAAGCCTCCAGCCTTGCAACACCGCTCCGACCCCCAGGGAACGATTTCCGACGCTCCACCAACACTCCTGAGGTTTCAAGATCACGGTTCAGGCCTTGGATCACCTTGGCAACCTCACTCGTCGGAGGAGACATCAGTGACGGTAGGCGGAACCTACTTTGCGCGATCTTCATCTATATTGACCTTTGAAGGAAGGAAAACGATCCTCACCACTCTCCTGTGCCTCCTAGAGCCCAGAGATGCTGCACTGTGACCTCCAGTAGCCCTTTTCTTCTCCGGCGCCGTCGCTGGAGTGCTCCGACAGCGAGGGAGGTGGGAGGCACATTCCCGTCATTGAATCCCAAATCCAAACTGTTGGATCTCTTCCCCTCCTTCTCTTCTTGCATCCCATGGGGTCTGATCTTGGATCAGGCCATGGGATGGCCTCTGGAAGCTTCTTCGGTGGAAGTCGACGGCAGGGCTCCATCGCCGGCGGTCGTTGTTTCTTTCCCTTTTTTTTTAAATATAAAAATAGTTTTAGTCTAATAAAATTTCTGAAACTTTTATTATCTTTCAGATAGGTCCTTTTTTTCTTACAAATAGGTCCTTTTTTTGCCTTGCTAGTAAGTCCTTTTCTCTTACAATTAGGTCCTTGCATTTTTTCTTAATTCATTTGAATAAAGTTTGAACTGAAAATATTGCAATATGCCCCCTAAGCTTTCCTAATAATGTTTTCCAGGCTTAAAAGATTGATAAAAACCCCCAAGAGCTTTTTTTTATGCATTTAGGTCCATCTTTTTGCATAAAACACCATGGACTCTGTTGAAACTCTTCTGAATGCATATTTCTCTAGTTAATTTGCATTTTAGCCCTTGAACTTCTCTGAAATTATTCTAAATGCATATTTCTCTAGTTAATTTGCAATTTAAAACCCTGAACCTTACTGAAATAGTTCTGAATGCATATTTCTCTGGTTAAATTGCATTTAAACCCCTAATTTCCATGAAAATGATTTTGAATGCATATTTCACTGGTTAAATTGCACTTTAGCCCCTGAACTTTACTGATTTCACACTGAATGCATGTTTTCTAGGGTAAATTTGCATGTCAACCCCTGAGACTTTCTATTTTCAAACATGGATTCTTTTTCTTGCATATTTTACCCTAAATTTCCACATAATTACATTAAATACATGTTTTGATGGCAAAATTGCATTTTGACCCCTAAGAATCTTCCATTTGACCAAAAATGCATAGATTTGCACATTTGACCCCAGATTTCTTCAAAATTACATGAAATGTGTTTTCCTATATATTTTTGATGATTTAGCTTCAGAATTTCAGTTTCCATTCAGAATTTGGTATTTTTGCACAAAAGCCCTTGGAATTCAATTTTTCACACTCTTGCATGCATTTTGCATATTTTATCGCACCTTTTCATGCAAATTTTCTTGCATTTTCTTCCTTACAATGTGCACACATTCCTAGCTCACTTCAAGCTTGGTTTTCTCATTGTTTCCCTGATTTCTTCCGATTTCACGTTTTTTGACTTGATTTGGTTTTCCATCGCCCGAGGGCGTACATTAACAGACTTAACAATGCCGACATTGTCCCGAATGAGAATTATTTTTCCCAAATTGATTTTCTTGGACTTAATCAAATTTTCGTTGATTTACGAGAAGTTTTTTGAGAATTTCTCGATTTTCATGATTTTCCTCATCGCCCACGGGCGTACAGTAAAGTGGCATTCTCAATGCCTACATTTGACCCTCAGATTAACTTTTTCCCTTTATTTCATTCCTTCTCTTTGGTTTGACATGTTTTCCAGTCATCTTTAGCATATCAAGCACACATTCAATAGACCATTGGCAAGTAGGAAACCTAGAAGGACCGAGTTCCTCCGGCACATGGGGGTGCCTAACCCCTTTCCCAAGCGTAACAAGAATCCTTACCCTTTCTATGGCCCGCATTGATTTGTGCATTACATCCACTAGGCACGGAGTATACATGTTTCCTTCATCTTGTTTTCTTTTGTGTTTGGTTTTCCTCGTCTTTCCATTAAAAGACTAGGTGGCGACTCCTTTCCTTATCCTTTCTTATCTTTCCTTGGTGTTTCCGAGTCTAGTCTTCTTCTCTGGATTCACCATCTTCTCCATGACCGTATCGGTACTCCTCGTGTGCATCCACGCACCGATAAGGAGAGCCATGTAGGGTTCCATCGGCATGGTCACACACACAATAGACCATTAGCAAGCAAGAAACCTAGAAAGACCGAGTTCTTTGGGTGCATGAGGGTACCTAACCCCTTCCCCATGCGTAACAAGAATCCTTACCCTTTCTCTGGCCTGCATTGAATCGTGCACTACATCCATTAGGCAGGGAGCATGCATATGTTTTCTTCACCTTGATTACTTTTGGTTTTTTCCCTTGTGTTTGGTTTTACTCATCTTTCCATTAAAAAACTAGGTGGCAACTCCTTTCCTTATCCTTTCTTATCTTTCCTTGGCGTTTCCGAGCCTAGTCTTCTTCTCCGGATTCACCATCTTCGTCATGACCGTATCGAGGCTTCTCATGTGCTTCCACGCACTGTAGGAGAGCCGTGCAAGGTTCCACTAGCATGGTCACAATGTGAAAGATGGGTTTGTCTAGGATAGAGACAGCATATTTCCCACCCCAAAGAAGGGTGCATAAAGATGGGGACTACTAGACAGTCCTGTAACCATGCCAGCGATAGCCTCATGTGTGGCATGAAAGGTCAAATGCTCGAGGGCTAGCAAAGGCCATGGCAAAAGCAAAAACAATGATAAAATGCAAGAGTCGTCACCTAATCTACTTAAAAACGAGAGACAAGGAAAACCATTTAAGACAACGAAACTATGCAACTACGCATGATAGCAACCCAATGGAAAAGGTCATCATGAACCATAAATTGGATAAGGATCCCTGTTATGCACGGGGAAGGTATTAGGCACCCTGTTGCACTTGAGAAATCAGTCTTTCAAGTTTTTTTTCATTTACTTACTTGTATATGTTGGCTTTACAGCCTATTCCTGTCCACCCAAGGGCGATATGCAATGCAATGCTATATGCAGGTTGTGCATTATGCTAAACATGGGTAGGGGGATTGTAGGGTATGTCCTAATGCTTTGAAAGGTCACTCAAGTTGTAGTTCGAACATCGATGCAAAGATATTGCACCGATATAGCCATGGATCCACTAACACCGAGTGGCTAATGTCCTTGCTTCGCTTCATGCAAAAACCTCGGCTATCTTGCATAGATGAGTATCAAATTGTGCAAGTGTTATCTTGATATATCCAGAAAAACACACAAAGAAAACCAAGGGCAAAATGAATTGAGAACCATGCTAAATCTCATGCCAAAATGCCACGATTTGGGCACTAAAACTGGCAGGTGCACCAAGATGGTGCTCCTGTCTGGTGCGCCACTTTAGTGCCCCACTAATGTGTGCTACTGAAATGTGCCACTGATATGTGCCACTGATGTGAGACATAGAAATTTCAGAAAAGACAGTGACTAACTGGTGTACTAGGCCTATATGAAATCATGTGAATGTGCTTAAGACCATCTGAAAACTCATCCTAGATGTCTGAAAAGACCCTAAACTCACATAGGTTCACCTCTCTTCCATAAAGCCATAAAAGAAGGGAGGATAACTCATGACGCCATGACATGGGTCTTGTGCTCAAGGGCAAGAAGCCTCACACAAGACCACACATTCCTATCTTGATAAAAACCATGGACCTACAGCTAATGCACAAAACTGGAACCAAAAATAAGCAAGAGGAACAACATGGATGCATGCGAAAAGGGGGGATGAACTCATCAAATCAATCCTATTGCATCTAAAGTATCAATAAAACATGAATCCACTAGATATTGCATATCTATGAGAATCAGTAAAAAAAGACAATAAAGGCAAGAACATATCTCATCCAACATATGATCAACCAAGATAAACACAAGAATAAGACATAATAGGCATAGTTGTATAAAAATCATGATACATAAGAATATCATGCACTATAAACATGGTCCAACAAATATGAAATCTAAAGCAACCCCATATGCTATAAACATGATCCATGTGTAGAATTTCTATAAGTAACCCCATATTCATGAAACGAAACCTAGCTACAAGAAGGGTTGAATGCTTACCTATTGTTGTGCTCTTGTTCTCTTCCACTAGTGGCTTGGAGATGACCTTGAGTGGCTGAATAAAACAGTGATCTCCCTTCCTCCCAAATTGCCTCCAAGTGATGTAAAAGAAGGGACTTTGTGGAAGGTATGGGTGAGGGGGTTTTTCCTTACACTAGGTGGGTGGTTTCTTGCTCAAAGGTGGGGGTTTTTGGCTTTGGACAGGAACTATGTCGTGGGTGTTTGTGCTAAGGTGCAAACGCTCCTCCTCTTTCTCTTTTCCCAACCCCCCTCACCAATGGCTACCAAGGGCTTATATAGAGAGAGCTTTGGAAGTTCTAAAGACTCAAGAAACCAAAGAACCCCCCTAATACTAGGAGAACAATTGTTATGCTAATTATGGCGGGAACTAATAGCAGATTATGGGTATCATGGCTGGAGTTTTGTTAGGCAAATAAACAGCTAGCGACCTAGGAATCAAGCTGGTGCACCAGCTATGTGCGCTAGCATGGTGCGCCAATAAAGTGCGCCTGTCAGGTGCTCCGCATTGGTGCGCCAAGTAGGTGCTCTAATCTGGTATGTTGGCTTAGTGCTTCAATCAAATGTGCCATACTAGTGTCCTACCCAAATGTACTGAAAAAGTGTGCCATTAAGCATTGCTGGTTAAATGTGCTAAATAGGGTGTTAGATTTACTTCTGGAGTCTAACCTATGGCTCTAAGTTGGTTTGATGCACTTGGAAGATTCTGAGTTCTTGGAAAGCAAGATCTGAATTCATCGCCACTGTATCCATCAACAAGCCATCTCAAAATAGGGGTGTCTACTGATGCCTCTCCCTAAGCGAGGTCAAGGGACGAAGGGAATTGAGACCGATGCTCAGGGTTGACAAGACACCCCTTTTTCAAGGCTACGGGAAGATGATGTTTGCTATAGGCATTAGGTCGCTTATCCGGTGAATGCACTAAAAGCCATGACTCGTTGCCAAATGCAAAAATGCAAATGCATGTGAATACTAAGCCCAAACACTGAAAATTGATGCAATGCTAATGCATTGATTAGCTGAAATGTAATGCAGGAGCTGATGTTGGATGTAAATGCAATGCCGATGCTAATGTTGCACGCAAGAATAAATGTCAAAAGTAGATGCAATGCTTCTACTAATGTTGAAGAAATGTTGCAAGAACCAAAGAAAATCTATGTACAGGGGCACCAGTGGAAGGGGCATCATAAGTTGTCAGACTTATTGATCGGATTGTTAGGGTTATCAACGTGAGGAGTCGGGCACGACAAGTCAGCCAAGTCCTGTCAACCCGGATGCCAGACAATTTAACTGTTGTCAACCAAGTAGTTGAGGTTACCAGGCAGAAGAAAAGGGGTATGACAAAACATGTGGTTTGTCCGATAAGAAACAAGAGGCCCTGTCTACACGGACATATGGCGAGCAAAGGGTTTCAAGCGCGCGAAACACAAGAATAGGAAAAATGACTTCGACTGCATGACACAAAGTCACGTAGATGATTTCACACTTGCAAAAATCCAGGGAAAGAAAAGGATAGGACCATGACCACCTGGTCAAAGGTCAACTTTGACTACCTAGCCAAAGTCAAGCAAAAGGATTTCACGCTCATGAAAATCCAAGAAAATGAATAGACCTTGACCGCCTGATCAAAGGTCGACTTTGACCGCTCGGTCAAAGCCACGCAAAAGGATTTTGTGCTTGTGAAAATCCAAGAAAAGGAATAGACCTCGACTGTCTGGTCAAAGGTCGACTTTGATCGCCCAGTCAAAGCCACGCAAAAAGATTTCACGTCCGTAAAAATCCAAGAAAAGGATAAGACCTTGACTGCCCATGCAAAGGTTGACTTTAATCGCCCGGTCAACGCCACGCAAAAGGATTTCGCACCCATGACAATCCAAGAAAAGGATAGGACCTTGACCACTTGGTCAAAGGTCGACTTTGATCGCTTGGTCAAAGCCATGCAAAAGGATTTCGCGCCCCCGAAAATCCAAGAAAAAGAAAAGACCTCAACTATCCAGTCAGAGGTCGACTTTGATCGCCTGGTAAAAGCCACACAAAAGGATTTCGCATTCGTGAAAATCTAAGAAATGGATAGGACCATGACTGCCCGGTCAAAGGTTGACTTTGATCGCCCGATCAAAGCCACATAAAAGGATTTCGTGCCCGTGACAATCCAAGAAAAGGATAGGACCTTAACCGCCTGGTCAATGGTCAACTTTGACTGCCCGATCAAAGCCATGCAAAAGGATATCGCACCTACAACAATCCAAGAAAAGGATAGGACCTTGATCGCCCAGTCAAAGGTCGACTTTGACCACCCGATCAATGCCACGCAAAAGGATTTCACGTCTGCAAAAATCCAAGAAAAGGAAAAGACTTGAAATCTTTTTGTGTGGCTTCTCTGAGAAAACCTTGCTGAGGTTTCGATCTCGTCTGGCACTGTTTGTGAGTTTTGCAAAAGGTTAGGACCTATTCGTAATTTTCCAAAACTTGCGGGGCTTCATCGCAAACTAGCCTGATATGAAAATTCTCTGATGGTTGCGTTGTTGTTAAGCTATGATACTTAAAATTCCACTAAGTATTTGCGAATTCCTATTCGAATATGATTTCTCAACCCTTTGCGAGCTATTATGCAATTTTCATGAGGTTAGGGGGTTTTCTACAAATCACCCCATCTTGTGAACTTTTTGAAGACTGTGTGCTCATTTTCTTGACACTTTACATTTTTTCTTTCATATGCAAGCTACGGAGTGTTGGGGATCAAAATGCAATTTTCGTGGCCATTTTGCACTTTAGCCCCTGGAAATTAAACTATTTACGTTACCGACATATACGAGGCCCACTGGATAACTACCATATTTCATCCTACCACTTGAGACTGTAAATGGACTGTGCTTCATGGCTTCATTATTTCCTTTCTCTTTTATTTTCTCCTTTCTTTCTTTATTTTCCTTACTTACACTTCTAATTCATTTATTTCTCTTCTTTATTTTACTCCTTTCTTATCCCACTTGTCACTTCTTCTTCTTCTTCTTCATTTTTCACTAGACGAAATGCCCATCTTCTTCTCCCTCTCATCTCCTCTCTTCCTCCCCTCAAAGGCCATCCTCTTCTCCCCTCCTCCTCAAGGCGATGGTGCCTCACAGTGGTGCACCGACTAGGTGCTTGGATTCAATGAGGCGACGATGGCTCAGCATCGGCGGCAGTGGCGATGGATCGAACTCTTTGGGACTGGATGAAGAGAGGCTCGCCAGTGGAGGTGTTTTCTTCCTCCTTGAACTCCCATTTTTGTGCTTTATTTTTGTTTGGTGCTTGTGCTCTTTCCTCCCTTTGATGGTCAGTAGTTGGTTATGGGTTCCAGCGAGGTGGTGGATTGTGTATGGTGGCGTGGATGTGGTGGACTCTGTCGGGTTGTTGGGACGTTGTGCTGTGGTGGTCAGCGGGTTGTTGGGTGGTGTGCGTGTGGTGGTCACACCAGCGAGTGGTGGCTGATTGTGGGATGGCGGCCGGTAGGTTATGATGGCCGTATGGCGGGTAGTCTAAGGTGGTGGCCGTGAGGTGGTCGACAGCAAGAGCAGGCGGCGGGTTATGGTTTGGCTGTGCTGGACTCTGGCTTACTGCCGACAGTGTGCATGGAGTTGTAGCAGGTTCCGACAAGCTACGGGTTGGTCATGTGCATGGAGGTGGGTCGAATGTGGGTTGGCGGTGGTCGGAGGTGGTGTGGGCTACGAGGTGGTAGCTTGGGTTTTGGGTATTCCAGTGGGTTGCTGGGACGGCCGACGATGAGGTGGTGGCCGATTGTTGAGTGGTTTTGTTATGCACCAAGTCATGCGATAAATTTATGCAAAAATAAACTTTATTTGTTGTAGATTTATGAATCACTTTTCTGAATTATAATGCTATCTATGCCATTATTTTTCCATGATTGGATCAATCCCTTCTTGTCATTACTATGCATGAACCCATTTTCTCTTTATCAATCCATGCTTGAATGAAAATAATTATGGATCTCGGCTACTAGTTATGTACTCAATAGTGAATGTCCACGTTTGCTCTAATATCCCCATGTAATTACATGCTTTTCTTTGGCAATGAGACCCCATTTCGTAACACCGAATTGTATTTGCATCTCATAAAATATCTGTCACTACCAAAATGTTTAAACACATGCTAATGTGCTTTGTTTATGCATGCAATGCTCGCTTGTTCTGTCATTGACTGCAAATTTTTTGAACGTAACCCAATAGAAAATACTTGTAATGCCACGCATTATCTCAAGACTCATGCTTTGTTATGCCCGAATATACTGCACTTCCTTTGTTTTAATCTGCTATTCAAGATAAAGTTTGTGACCTTTATCTGTTTGTAGGACGACCCGATCCCCGACGGGGAGAGCTCACAGCTTCCTCGAGGTAGACCTTCTAGTTCTCACACGTGGCGGTGAGGCACTTCCTCGAGGTCTCAGGCCTTTAGTAGTTTGGCACCTACTATGCCTATCAAGGTAAGCTCCTTTGGAATGACTAACACTTGTGTCATGATTTGACATTTCAATTAACAATTATATTTTCAGGAGTCTAGTAACTTCGCAGGGCGATTACTTAGCGGTGATCACATTTGTGAGAGCTTGGATTTTGAGGTAATTATCTTCGCCCTACCCTTAACATGTGTTTGCTTTGTCATTGCTGCTTTGCTAATGTTGTGTCTGTTCTGTCATTGTTTGTTGTAGGTTGGGAACGTAAACCAGGTCATGTCGTGTCATTGGACCCCAATGTTGGACCATTTCCACCGCCTGCCTGAGTTTTTGCAGGATTTCTTGCTCCACCACTCTCATTTTGGTGGCCTGCTTTGCATTCTAGCCATCCACAGGCATTACAACTTTTTCTGAGCCTTGGCAGAGAGATGGAGGTTCGAGACACATACTTTTCATTTTCCTTTTTGGGTGCTGACAGTTCTACCCAATCAGTGGGCCTTGCTGACGGGTCTTCCATTCGGTGACAAGTTGATTATTGGGGAGACGACTCATGGGATGCATCTAGCTCCCGTGTAATTGGGCCGCGTTCCACCAAAGCCACCTTAGGGAAAGCACATGATTACTATGGGTTGGCTTCAGGAGTGGGATCAGATCTGGCCCAACCCGGAGCCAAGTAACGACGAGGCCGATTATGTACTCTAGCACTTTCTACTAGACCTGTTTGTGCTGATTTTTTGTGACTCTTCTGCCTACTGCATTCACGCTGACTAGCTGTCTTATCTGACTAAGTTGGAGTACTTGGATCATTATGACTGAACTGAGGCTAGATACAGTTGGCTGATCTACAGATTGGACAACGTAGCTCGGCTGGGACGTCGGTCTCATGTGGGGTTGTACCCCCTGCTTACTGTAAGTACTAGTGCAAATTTATTTCCTTTTTGCAATGTTTTTAATAGTAGTTGATAACTGACTTTCCTTCTGTTTGCTTTTGCCAATACTGGGCCACGTAGCATATCACTGGGGGGCATCGCTTTGGTCACCTCCGAGATGAGCTTCTTCACTTGCCTCGTTAATGGGTTGAGCCTGACCACCATGTTACCGGTGTCTATAGCTATGAGTCCTACCAATATCTTCTGGATTTGGTAGAACTTCTGGATTTGGTAGAACTCGAGGATGTAAGTTTTTTTACATAAATTTTATTTCTGCATATCAATATTCGTCTACTACTGCTTATAATTGTTATTTTGGCAATCAAGTACACCTGCACCCACTGTTGAGATATGATGGGTTTAACTGGGCTCGTCTAAACTCTAGCTGTATTCTAAGGGACAAGCAGGTGAGGTTTTATTGCATGAAGAAGTCAACCTACTTCCTCTCGGAGCGAGTGAGGCACCAATTCCTCAACGAATTCTGCATCCCTGCTCCTCTCCTACGGACATGGATCTCTCAGTCCCGTCCAATGCTGCTACTAGGAGTCAGCACGCGGCAGCTATGGCTTCTCAAGAGTGGTACGTTCTTCGAGAAGTCAACTACACTGACTACTTAGCATGGTATAGGCGAGTCGGGAAGCCATATCTTTTCGAGGAGGCCGTGCATGACAGTCAGCGTAGGATGTGGTATGCCTCTGACTGGGCTAAGGTAAAAGCAATATACTTTCTGCTTCAATAAATTTGCTCCACATAAAAATCTGATCAAACGCATGCTTTGTTTTACTTCCACAGGGCTTCGAGGAGCGGTTCGCCTCCTTTTATGAGAACATCAGCTAGAAACGGGTACGCCAGCCTTTATTTTTACTTGTATATTTCATTCATTTTTATGCCATAAGTTCACTTGATAACTGTGCAAATTCATGTAGGAACTACGGTGGCAAAACATCATACGGGTACTTCTTTCTAACTTTTCGTTAATAGCATCTACATTGGTATTGTTGTAAATCTAACATGCTTTTGGTGATTTTTCAGTAGGACTATCCAACCAACGAGGTGAATGTGCAACCAATGGTTAATTCACCTTGGAAATGTCTAAGGAGGACCGCTCTGACACTAGGGTTTCCCAGAGGGTCCTTAGTTCTACCGCTCAATCTCAATCTGTTGTTGTTGCTCAGCATTCGTGCCGGATAGCTCGGAGGGGGGCTTGACTCATGGCTAAGAGTGCCTAAGAGAGATCTTCTAACGAGGAGGAGTCTGATGAGGAGTAGTAGATCCCTTTGTTTCAGCTCGGCCTTCTTTTGTTACTACTTGTGTATGAATGATGTGACTTGTACTCTGCTTGTATGTGAACAATGTAATTTGTGTTTCGATTGTGTATGAATGCAAATTTGTTCCGGAATGCAACCCTTCTCTTGGGTATCTGTTCGTGAGTCTAGAATGTATGCTTCTTTGTAGGTGTTGAAGGATGACAACGGTTTGGGCGAGCTTAATGTTTTAGAGGAGGTTCTGTTTGCAGTCTGTAGTTTGGTGCGCATGTGATGTGTGCCTGCTTTGTGCACTTGCACAATGCGCCAGGTCCGTGCGCCTGCTTTGTGCGCTTGAGAGATGCGCCATCTATGTGCACTCTGTTCAAAACGCCATCCTACTTTTCTTTTCGTCTGCATCTTCCCTTTCCTTTCTATATTATTTCGTATTCTTCAATGAAATTCGTTGCCTCTCCTACTAAAAACACCATTCTCAAGCCCTCAAACATCCATTAGGCTTTGTTTTGCCCTCCTTGTGCCAGTTACGCTCTTCTTCGACTTGCAATGGTATGTTATCTTGCCCGATTTCTTTGATATGACAAAGAAAAATCCTCTTTGAGAGAGTTCTTTGCATTTACACAGATTCACATACTACTCCTTTCATTTGATCTTTGTTGCTCATATTCTTACATATCTTGCAAAGGAAAAAGACTATATATACTGATTTTTCATCATGCTTTAGTTTTTTGCAAAAAGAAGAAGTTATATGTTCTGATTTTTATCATTCTTTGGATTTGCTCATCTTTTCTCATATATGCCAAAGGGAAAACTACATGTTTTGATCTTACATCACATAGTTTTTCAGATATGCGAACCCATTTGATCCTCTCCACCATGAGAAATCATTCGGCCATATGACTTTTCTGTTTAGCCCAAACTTTATTTTGTGTCATTCCCGCTATGTTTTGATGTAACATCTATCTTCATAATTTCCATGTAGGGGTATCTGACCATGGTGACACCAAGACACTGCTCCAATGTTCTGCAAACATGGTTTGGTGCATTAACTGTTAAGGATCGTGAGCAACTACAAGTTTGGAGCATCTCCTCTTTGTTGTTGAACATTGCCAAGGTTGAGGTGAATTGGCACTTGTTTTATGCTATGCCTAGATTCTGGAAGCTCACTTTCCATGTATTCCACTTTCGAAAAACGGAACTTACCCTTACCTTAGAGGAAGTCTGACGAATCTACAGCCTATCACTATACATGTCGTCGCCCGTCTTCATGTGCCGTAACAATTATTCTTCCGTTCTAAGTCAACTAACATGCTTATCCCAAAGTGCTTGTGAGAAAAGCCTCATTTGCAAGGACGGGTCGACTCCGATGCTGTGCCTAGATTATTTTGACAAGATCGCCAATAACCAGACATCAATGGGCAACTTGTGGCTTCATGGCTTTGTAGTGCGCTTCCTTGGAGAGCTTATCTTCAGTCATGGCTAGATGAAAGTCGTTGTTGAGGTTGCAGAAGTAGCGATAGTCGTGATTACCCATCAAATCGATCTTGCCCCCATTCTTCTGGCAAAGACCTATGTTGGCTTGGATCGAGCATTGAAGCATTCTCGACATTTCTATGGTTGCGGCACCCAAGTGCATGTAAGCTAACATTGTTATTCTAGTGATTTACTGTGCTTATCTAACTGTGCTCTGCTTCTTGTCTTACAAACTTGGCTTGCTGCTCACATGAGGGTGGTAGTCATGCGCCCTCAGCATTCCGTCTTCGACTCCTATAGTCACACCAATCATTCACGCATCCTTCCTAGCGTCCATGAACTATACAAGAGATTGTAGAATCTTACCGATGATATTGTAGTCTAGTGCATTCTGTTCACAGCTTCGAAGCCCTTCATTGTCTTCTTTAATAGCAGCGACATGCGAATGGTTATCCTTCCAGGGCTTACGGGCGGTGTGGAATACCATCCTGTCCGTGTTCTGCACCAATTTGGCTTTTGCCAGATTCAATTGAGCAAAGCCCCATACCTCACCACTTCAAAGCGTACACATTCAGCTCTAATACGACAACCTCTGAGTTAGCTCACTCGATATGCGGTGGCATTCAATCTTCTAGTCTTGCCTTACTGAAGGTTTGGGTTGCATGGTGGAATATGAGGCCGAAATTCAAGAAACTTGGCCTATAAGTGAGATTCCTCTTGGTGGCGCTTCATCTGCATGAGCTAGCAGCTCAAAAGGAGCAAGAATCAACTGACTATGATTTAAGGATCCACTGCTATGAATTTTCCTTGTATTATATATCAAGTGAGCAATTTTTTTGCTACAACTGATGAGTTGCAATAAAGGAACAGATTTGCTTCACAATGTATCCTTCCTGAACCTGATTTGGCCTGTCTTGGCAATAAATTCAATCTAATTTGTGAAATGCAACTTGCATTGCTCAACATGCATCTAGCAGCAGCACTATCCTAGTGATCCTCTTAACTCAGCAAGGCAGCTGACATGCCCTTGGTCAATGGCCTATTTCCAACCAAAGAGTAGCTAACATGCCCTTGGTTGAAGCTCCCTTTTTTGCCAATATTCCAACCCAAAAGGCAGCTAGCATGCCCCTGGTTGGAACATGGCCAAATGCTTTGCAAAGTGATGCAAAATGCAGAAGACATGCGATCTAAAATGCTAAATGTCAAATGACTTATGCAAGATTTATGTAAGATTGAAAGAAAAAATTTATACTTGGTGTGTAAAAGATATTGGTGCCCTCAGCACCAAGGAAGCCTTTATTGCCTGCTACAAGGAACTAAAATTTCTTCAACTCACATGACACTATCTGGATCCCTAGGTTTATTGGTGGCTCTCACTTGATCACATAAACTTTTGGGATAAAATGGGCTCTGTGCCAAACTCCTAGGCCCTATACTTACTTTTCCAACAATTCACTTTTCTTTTACTCCCTCAAAGGCATGTTGACTTACACTATCCCTACTTGGAGGTAATGAACACCTAGGCTAGGAGGTGGCTGTGCTCTTTTTTTCAATTTTAAATTAAGGGGTGGCAAGTCCCTTTGGAAGTATGGGCTTAGTAGGAGTATGCTCCAACTCCTCTCCAAGATGAGTTATAGGGAAAGAGTTGTCCTGCATGCTTCTCTCATTGGAGCTGACTTCTATCTTCATCTTCTATCTTCTCATTTCTTTTGTGCTCCAATGTCTATATTTTTTCCTTTGCTCGCACTCTTACTCTCATCCTAACGTTTTGTCTCCCTCTTGAAGTATAGGCCCCTTGGGAATTTGTACATTTCGTCTAATTTTTTGCAAATAGTTACTCCCTCACCTCCTAGGTCATGCAGCTAATAACAGATAAGGAGGATCAAAATTCTTCCTAAGCAGGCTGGCCTTCCTATTTTCCTCATTAGGCTATGATTGTGTTAGTGTTTCCTATTATGATTACAATGCAAAAGAAAAGAAATTACAATGCATATGATGCAACATGCATGATGTGTGGATACAATAACCTAAAACACAAAATTGCTGAAGCAAAAGACATAAAGATGCATGAACTGTAACGTTATGCTTTGCAAGGGCCGAGAGTGGTTGGGGATCACTAGTAGTACTTTTTGAGGTAGGAAGCATTGACAGGCTTTGACTGTTCATCATGGTCCATATCCTCAAGAATGACTGCACCTTCGGACAGAGCTTCTTTCATAATGAACGGTCCACACCAATTGAGCCTAAACTTCTCTTGAGCATCAGGTAGGTGAATGGCATGCAAAACCAGGTCACCTGGCACAAAATTTCTAGTTCGAACTCTCTTTTGATATGCTCGAGTCATTCGCTTTTAGTAGCACTAGGCATGGTGCAAGGCTTGTAATCTGTGTTCGTCAATCAGGTCTAGCTAAACATAGCCGTCTTGGACCCATTCTGCCTCATCTAGTTTAGCTTCTTTCAAAATTCTTAGTGACGGGATTTCCACTTCGAAAGGGAGGACTGCTTCCATGGCATAGACAAGTGAATACGACGTTGCTCCTGTTGATGTTCGAACTGATGTCCTGTAAGCCCATAGTGCATAGGAGAGCTTCTCACGCCAGTCCTTGTGAGTCTTAGTCATCTTCCTCAAAATCTTGATCAAGTTTTTATTAGTTGACTCGGCAGCACCATTCATTTGCAACCGATAAGGAGAGGAGCTGTGGTGCTTGATTTTGTAACTCTGAAGGTAGTCCTCAACTCTCCTTGCTATGAAGTTCGTTCCATTATCTGATATGATTGCATGTGGAACTCAATACCTGGCAATGATATTATTCTTAATGAATTGTTATGTAGCTACCGCTATAACTATTTTATACAATGCCGCCTCAACTCATTTTGTAAAGTAATCGATGGCCACGAGAATATACCAGTGCCTGTTAGATGTAGTTGGGTGTATTGCCCGATAACATCAATTCCCCAAGTAGAAAAAGGCCAAGGTGATGACATGGTATGCAGCTATTGTGGGGGAGCATGTATGAAGTTACCATGTACTTAGCAATTGTGGCATTTTCGCATGAATCAGCAACAATCTATTTCCATGGTAGACTAGAAGTAACCCTACAACATGATTTTCTTGGCCAAGAGCACTCCATTCATGTGTGGACCACATTTACCTGCATGAACCTTTAGCATCAGTATATCTACCTCCTTCTTATCTACACATCTAAAGAGCATTTGATTGTACAATCTTCTATAAAGGTGCCCTACTCCAAGTACATATTTAGATGCCAATCGTATCAAGGTCTTCTTATCCATTGCATAGATGCCAAATGGGAAGTCACCGGACTCCAGGTCAACTTTGATATCCTGATACCAGGGCAATTCAGTTATCTGTTCTACTTCTTGGATTGCATGCAATGTGCAGGTCACTCTGATAGCAATAGCCATGATGCCACGGTTGCTAATGCATCTACATATGCATTCTTGGCCTACTTCATGAAAGAGAACCTAACCTCTTCGAATTCGTCAATCAGCTTTAGCAGATGCTCATGATATAACACAAGTTTCTAGTCCTTAGTCCTCCAATCACCATTAATCTGTGAAAAGACCAGTATTGCATCCCCATGTACTCGAAGCTCTTGGACACCTTGTTTTAGTGCTACTTGTAATCCCAAGATGCATGCCTCGTATTCAGCTTCATTATTGGTGCATTCGAATGTCAGTTTCCTTGCAAAAGGAATTATCTATCCCTGCAGCATTGCTAAGACTGCACCAATACCTCTTCCCCTTTTATTGACTGCGCCACCAGAGTATAGACACCACTGACGCTCATCCTTAGGGTTTTCTGACTCTGCATCACCCATTGCAAATAGGATGTCTTCATCTAGAAATTGTGTTTGCAGTGGCTGATACTCTGGCAAAGGCAAGTCAGCCAAATGATCTCCCATCGCCTGTCCTTTCATTGACTTCTATGTCACAAAGGTAATGTCATATTGTGACAACATAACCTGCCACTTGACACACTTGCCTACTAAGGCTGGCTTCTGAAACAGGTACTTGATAGGATCGTGGTGACATAATAGCAAGACTGGGTATGCCATCATGTAGTGCCTAAGGCGCTGCGTGGCCCACACTAAGGATAAGCAAACTTTTTCTATGGTGCTGTATTTGACCTCACAGTCATTGAAATTCTTGTTTAGGTAGTAAATGGCCCTTTCCTTACACCTTGATTCATCGTGTTGGCCTAAAATTGTGCCCATGGAGTGCTATGTAGTTGAGAGGTAAAATAATAGGGGTCGTCCTGGCATAGGAGGAACTAAGATTGGAGGTTTCGCCAAAAGCTGCTTGATCTTGTCGAAGACCGCTTGGCAATTGTCGTTCCAATGCACCTATGCATTTTTCCTCAGGAGCTTGAAGATCGGTTAGCAAATGGGTGTGAGCTGCCCTATGAACTAGGTGATATATTGTAATCACCCCAACAATCCTCGAACTTCTTTTTCAGTGGCAAGGGGAGGCATGTCAATGATGGCTTTAGCTTTGTGGGGATCCACCTCTATTCCTCTCTAGCTAATGATGTAACCAAAGAGCTTTCTAAGGGACACCCCAAATACACATTTGTTGGGGTTGAGGTTGAGCTTATACTTTCTCAAACGGTCAAACAACTTCCTTAGGCAAGAGAGATGATCTTCAAGCTCTTTGAACTTGGCGATCATGTCATCCACATACACTTCAACTTCTTGGTGCATGAGATCGTGGAATAACGTTGTCATGGCCCTCTGATATGTTGCACTTGCATTCTTTAACCCAAATGACATTACCCTGTAGCAGAAGACTCCCCAAGGGGTGATGAAAGATGTCTTTTCTATGTCCTCTTCTATCATTCCTATCTGGTTGTATCCTGAGAATCTGTCCATAAATGACAACATTTTATGTCCTGCTGTATAGTCAACTAGAATGTCAATGTAGGGTAACAGGAAGTCGTCCTTAGGGCTCGTCTTGTTGAGATCCCGATAGTCTATGCACATGAGAACCCACCCATCATTCTTTGGCACTGGCACCACGTTTGCGAGCCACTCAGGATACAAGACAACCTTGAGGAAATTGACTTTATGCTGTTTCATAATTTCCTCCTTAAGTTTCAACAGCCACTGAGGTCGCCATCTACAAAGTTTTTGCTTGACTGGCTTTGAATTTGGCTTTAGTGGTAATGTGTGTACCACCACCTCTATGTCTAGGCCAACCATGTCATCGTAGCTCTATGTAAAGACATCCACATATTCTTTTAAGAAAGCTAAAAATTCTTCCTTTGCTTGTGGTGATAATTTGGCACTGATGCATGTTTCTTTAACATCTTTTGTCGCACCAACGTTGACAAGCTCTGTCTCTTCCTCCACATGTACGTTAGGCCCCTCCAAGTCATTGTCATGAGGCTGAAACTGTGAGGGCGCATTTTCATCATTCTCAGCATTTGTACTGTCTACTTCATCAACCTCATCTTCCTCTCCATAAGTGATGAGCTCAGATAGAATCTCTTGCTCAAAAGTTGGATCTGTAATATCAACCAAGAGGGTTTCCTCTAACTCTGTCCCCTGGTGGCGCTTCATGACGGTCACAGTGATTTTTGTATTCTTGTAGTTACACCATGCGTCCTCTTCTTCAATATGCATGTCTGGGCCAACTGAGGATTCTGGGCTCCCTGCTTCTGAGGCTGGTGCATCTCTATTTACATTTTTTACTTTTTTAAGATTTTCAATTTTTTTTTTGTTTTCTGAGTTTTCTGATTTTTTGTTTTCTCTGTAATATTTACAAAAGGTGAAGTATGCTGGCGACTGTCCTACTACTTACTAATAAGATTGCTGCCCCCTGTACTACTTCCTGAGCCAAGCTCAGGGTCTTTTTTTTTTGTTCCTCACCCATAAGGTGAGGTTTGGGCTGCCAATACCAACTAGACCTGCCTCCCGGCTGACAAAAGATTAACTCCATTGGTCAAGCACACATTTTCTTTGACTCTTGAAGGACCATAATTAAAACTTGGTCCTGTGGTGATACTGGTGATTCTGACAGGTATTCTGGAACAACTTCCTTTCATTTCCTGACTCGATTGTGCTATGCTAGATCCTCTATAAGCACTTCCAATTATTCCTGGAACAAAATATCCAAGTCTCCAACTGTGTCATCTGTCATGCTATTCTCTAAGTCTACTTTCTGAACGAGATCTTGTACTGTTGCTGCCTGACATACTACTGACTGTTCTAACTCTAGCAACACTACATAATTTTGGAACTACTGATAATCTGCTCAATACCTTGTTCTAACTCTAACTGATCATTCACTAGATAAGACTCTTTTGGACAAATCCAAACTGCTGGTGATTGTGTCACTGAGACTGTGAATGGACTCAGGTTCGGATCCAAGATGCCTACACTAGTGTTAGTCAAATCGCGAGGAATGATCATCCTTGGAGACTTACAAGTGCGTGGGAATCTCTTCTTCTGGAACTGATGCACATATCCCAATCCTTCGCGTTCTCTCCACTCTTCTGCCTCAATTGGCTCGACGATTCCTTGGCCTTATCACCTAAGGGGGGTTCCTTTCTTGTATCCCCACTTGCGACACAAGTTATCGACCATCATACGAGGGTAATTTCGAACGGCCAAATGGCTGATGCTCTCGAGGGTGGGGATGAAATTAACAGGCTCAAATCGGTTGACACGGCATAAAATGTTTGAGGGCTTGGGATTGAACTGGATGATCTGTGGGGCTACAGTAGAGGCAGCCTCAGCCTTCTCCAGATCTTTCGCCATGACAACAACAATGTTGTCATCCCAACAGAACTTGATCATACGATGGAGAGTTGAGGGAATGACCTGATGCTTGTGAAGCCAAGGGCGTCTAAGCAAGAGATTAAAAGAGGGTTCTATGTCAACGACATAGAATTCTACGTCGAAGCGGGCTGGACCGATGATTAATGGAATGATCAGGATCCCGAGTGCATCATGGTGCATATTATTGAAGGTCGTCATACCTTTCACGGCTGGTATTATGTCTTCGGACTTGAATCCGATTGTACTTGTCGTACGCAAGGGGAAAACATTAAACCTGCTCCGTTGTCTACCAAAGTGAGAGGGATGCAGAAGCCTCGGTATTGCATGATGATGAACAAGGGGGAGTTGTGATTGGTTCCTGATGGTGGCAACTCCTGGCTTGAGAAGGAGATCACTTGTGGTGCCGCTATCAAACCCACCATGCTTTCAATGGTGGATGGCTCAATGGTTGGGGACACATGAGTAGCTTGGAAGACTCTAAGGAAAGCCTCCCTATGCTCGGTTGAGGTGTGGATCAAGTCCCAAATAGAAATGTCAACTTTGACTTTCTTAAGCTTAGTGGTTATGTCTGCTAAGGGTTGGTCCTTTTTAGTGGAAACGGGTGGAGCTACTCATGGTGTGGGTGATTGTGCGGACTGAGCTTGCAATTGGACTGGAACTATTATCAGAAAGCTAGGCACAGATGCTGGTGGTCTAGATGGTTGGGCCCTTGACTGAATGGGAAGGCTAGGTTTGGGCATTAGAAGTTTATACACCCTACCTGATCGTGTAACTTCGGTACACATTTCTGTAGCGTAGTTGTATGGAACACAATGAGTGTCATGGGTGAGGGTGACTACAACCTGTGGACGGGCTGCTAGCTGTACTGGTATGGCTGGCGGATACAAAACTTGATGGTTCTGGGGTGATGGTGATTGGAAATGTCCAGATTGTGGCCAAGCTAGGAGACAAACCGGTGTAGGTGGCTGGGGGTATATGATAGGCGGTGCCACAGTGTATTTCGACTCAGCAGTAGGACGAATCATGCTAATTGACTCCTCAAAACCACCAGGGAAAGATCGATACAACTGGTGGGGAAACGGAGATGACACATCATGAATAAGATCAATTGGACGAATAGAGGGTGAGGTAGAATCAAGAGAAAAGATGGAATTGACTCCCGAAGGACCTGATGCTCCTAGGGTTGAATGCTGTGGTAAAAGTTGACTAACAATGTTGGGATGTGCTAGGGGTGCTTGTGCGGACACCAATGTGGGCTCTGGGCCTGCCTGCCGCTTGCATGCTAATCACGATAACCTTTTGGTCAATCAAGTCCTAGATAGCGTCCCTTAGTGTGAGGCAATTGTCCGTCGAGTGGCCTACGACCCGATGGAAATTATAGAACGCATTTGTATTGTGCCATGCAAGGAGCGGACTTGGTGGCGAGCGGATTTCAGGAAGCCTTAAAAGGGATGCGACTTTAGGGAACACCATGCTCAATGGCTCCACTAAAGGAGTATAATGGCACCTCTCATAGCGTTGTCACTTCAGTTGTGGATGTGCCAATGGCGAGCGCATCCTAACTAGTGGGGTAGGGTAAACTAGAGTGGCAGTAAGGGCAATGTGTGATGCATGTGGTGCTCTAGATGTGGGTATCGATGGTTAAACTACTTGGCGCTAAGGGGGCGGATGGACATTTGCCGGTGCAGCAGGGGATCTGATATAAGAAACTGTATTCTTGATGGGATCCCGCCTCTTGGGTGGATTGGTGTTATGGTTACTATTGTTGTTGCTGCTGCTGGGGCCACTATGTTAGGAAGTGGCTTGTTTGGCAAATGCAGAGAGTGCTAGAAAACTGCCACCACACAGAGAACTCTCAACACAGACACCGGCTCGAAGCAAAGCTAAAAAGGTGGTAACTGGTTGAATGCTGAGCAAAGCTCTGACTGCTGGTTGTGCTCCTCGAATCACAATCTCAATAGACTCCTCATCGGAGGGTCTATCTTTGACATGTGAAGCCAAGGATCGCCATCGTCCAACATACTCCCCAAATGTTTCTTAGGGCCTCTGCTTAACTACGACCAATTCCTCCTGCTTCGGGACTAGGTGTAGGTTAAAGGAATATTGTTCGAGGAACACTTGTGTGAGATCGTCTCAAGTTTTGATGGTGGCCATGTAAAGGGAAGTGAACCAATTCAACGTGGGCCCCGTAAGACTCTTCTAGAACAGGCAGATGAGCAACCTCTTGTCAACTTGAAGCTGGGCAAGGTCTCCACAATAGGCTTTAAGGTGTGAGATCGGGCAGCCTCTACCATTATATTTCTCAAATTCCAAAATAAAACAATTTGGAGAGAGAGTCACTTTTGGGAAATAACAGAGGTCCCAGAATTCTTAGGACCGACAGTCCCCACCCTACACTTGTCGGAGTGTTCGCTCTAGATCATTCACCCTCGCAATGTGAGTGTATGGAGCTACTGCGGTCATAGATTGTGCAGCTGATGTGAGTGTTGTGTACACAGTATGGGTTGCCCTTAAAGGCACCTCCGAATCCACCATACTGTCGTTTGGTGCTACGGCAGGATGGCCGGTGTACCCATGCATGGGTGCTGTGGGCTGAGGTACAAAAGATGAACCTTGTGTCTGGTATAAGGGTGATGAAAAGGCAGGGGGTGGTGCTACAGGAGGTGTAGAATGCGAGAGCAAGAGCTGTTGGATAGGAATGGTCCCGAGAACTATGCTCATGGCTGGCTGTGCTCCTAGATAATGGAGATGCATGCTGTGGTGGATGCTGAGGTAGTGTTGCAGAAGGCAATGTCGATGCCCCTATTGCCGAGGAGACGAGGGACGGCAATAGCTGTGGGGGTATCATGGTGGGTGAAATATGTGATCCTAGGCTTGGTTGCAAAGGCAACTCGTGAGTCGAGGAGGACAAACCAAAAAAACGTTGGAGCACAAGAGCTAATCCCTGCAACTGTTGGGCGAGGGCCGACATTTGTTGCAGCTACGCGGTCACGGGATCATTAGTTGTGGCTCTGAAAGATGGGGTCAGAAAAAGAACGGATGTGTCAGGGACCTAAAAACTCAATTGTCCAAATTAAGGAGAAGCTACCGTAGAAACAGCCGCAGTCGGTTTGGTGCCTGAAAGCACATAGTCCTGGGAAGGAGTAGTGAAAACTCTTAGAGCCTGGGCGATGGTCATGGGGACAAACTCGACAGTTGGGACCTGAAAGGCAACAGATGACCAAGATGGTGGGCCAAAAGGCAGAGTGGTCACAAGAACACGATATTAAGAGGGTGGGGGTCCCGCTAGAGTGTAGGAAGGTCCTCTAGATGTTAAAGCAAAGGTGGGGACAACAGAGATGACAGGAACTGACACGAAGGATAGAGGGACCAAAACAGGGACCTCCTCCTAGACAACAGAGGAATGAGG
Organism: Posidonia australis; assembly: GCA_024699735.1. Classification (NCBI taxonomy): domain Eukaryota; kingdom Viridiplantae; phylum Streptophyta; class Magnoliopsida; order Alismatales; family Posidoniaceae; genus Posidonia; species Posidonia australis. The sequence goes on along the minus strand of JAMKQA010009633.1, from coordinate 25,741 downwards.
CTTGGTGGTTTGTTGGGCCATGGCGGACCCTGAGTGAGTATGGATCAGACTACAGCTAGGAACAAAAGGGTGAAGCCTAGGACAAGCTATGATTGATAGTGACGAATAACTCAAGAGATAAGGCCAAAAATCGTGTCACACTAGGTATCAATGAAAGGAAACCTCGAGCTCTGGCTGAGGAACTCGCACATTGACTGGTGCTATTGTCAAAAACGGGAAACAGGTTAGACAAGATGATGCAGTGTTTATGGTAGTATGAGTGCAAATGCATGAATGCCTCTAATATGCGCCCTCTCACAATCTGGGGGTGTCCTAAGAAGCTGTCTACTCCGAGTTCACACAAGGGTAAATGGGTCTCCGACTCATGGTTAGAAAGTAAAGGTTACCGTTCTAAATCAAAGCTTAGGTAGTGAACGGGTGGTGCATTTGGAGCCTCGTCCTCTGCCAAAGCAGTAGGTTGTACACTCTACTAACACCGACACGACCCCAGACAAGGGGGTCAGACCGATATCTCATCCCACACCAAAGCCATAGAATGAGAAACTGGGGAATGTCCTTTGCATACTATAGGTGGGCTCAAGACAGGAGAAGAAGCATGCCCTATATAATGAATGCAAATTTATTAAACCTTTGGGGAAAGTTTGCAATTTGCCACTAGTTTGCCCTATTTGTTTATTTTTGTCTTTATGTGTTTTTTATTAACCAAATAGGGAGAAAAACATGTCTCCAATCTCCTAATCATGGCAAGTGCAAAAAGGGGAAGAAAGCATCCAAAGCAAACACCAATCAACACACAAAAGGCATACGCATGTTATGTGCAAAAGTGGTGGCATAGCAAGTGTGTAAAAAGAAAACACCCACCATACAAAAGGCATGCATAAAAAATGTGAGCAAGGCACAACTTATACTACGAAAAAAGGGTAGTCAAGGCAAATAGATAAGGAACAAGCAAGCAAGCGACAAAACCAAAGTTAACGAAAAAGACCAAAATGAAAGTCGGAATTTGGTTATCCCCAGCGGAGTCGCCAGTTCCTATAACCATGCTAGCAAAGGTCATGGAAATAGCGAAAACAATGATAAAATGCAGGAGTCGCCACCTAATCTACTTAAAAACATGATACATGGAAAACCGTTTAAACAAACGAAACTATGCAACTGTGCATGATAGCAAGCCAATAGAAAAGGTCATCATGAACCAAAAATTGGGTAAGGATCCCTGTTATGCACGGAAAAGGTATTAGGCACCCCGTGCACCCGAGAAATCGGTCTTTCATGGTTTTTCCCATTTACTTACTTGGATATATTGGCTTTGCAGCCTATTCCTGTCCACCCATGGGTGGTATGCAATGCAATGTTATATGCAAGTTGTGCCTTATGCTAAACATGGGTAGGGGGATTGTAAGGTATGTCCTAATGCTCTGAAAGGTCACTCAAGTTTGTGGTTCAAACATCAGTGCAAAGATATTGCACCGATATAGCCATGGATCCACTAACATCAAGTGGCTAACATCCTTGCTTCGCTACATGCAAAAACCTAGGTTATCTTGCATAGATGAGTATGAAATTGTGCAAGCGTTATCCTGATATATCTAGGAGAACACACAAAGAAAACGAAAGGCAAAATGAATCGGGAACCATGCTAAATATCATGCCAAAAAGCCACTGTTTGGGCACTGAAACAAGCAGGTGCGCATGTCTAGTGCGCCAGATAGGTGTGCCAAGATCGTGCTCCTATCTAGTGCACCACTTTAGTACCCCACTAATGTGTGCTACTGATATGTGCCACTGATATGAGACCTAGAAATTTTAAAATAGACAATGACTGACTGGTGTACCAGGCCTATGTGAAATCATGTGAATGTGCTTAAGACCATCTGAAAACTCATCCCAGATGTCAGAAAAAACCCTAAACACACATAGGTTCACCTCTCTTCCATAAAGCCATAAAAGAAGGGAGGATAACCCATGACACCATGACATGGGTCTTGTGCTCAAGGGCAAGAAGCCTCACACAACACCACACATTCCTATCTTGATAAAAACCAAGGAGCTACAACTAATGCACAAAACTAGAACCAAAAATAAGCAAGAGGAACAACATGGATGCATGCAAAAAGGGGGGATGAACTCATCAAATCAGTCCTATTGCATCTAAAGTATCAATAAAATATGAATCCACTAGATATTGCATATCTATGAGAATCAGTAAAAGAAAGACAACGAAGGCAAGATTATATCTCATCCAACTTATGATCTACCAAGATAAACACAAGAATAAGACATAATAGGCATAGTTGTATAAAAATTATGATCCATAAGAATATCATGCACTATAAATATGGTCCAACAAATATGAAACCTAAAGCAACCCCATATGCTATAAACATGATCCATGTGTACAATTTCCCTAGAGTAACCCCATATTCATGAAACAAAACCTAGCTACAAGAAGGGTTGAATGCTTACCTATTGTTGTGCTCTTGTTCTCTTCCACTAGTGGCATGGAGATGACCTTGAGTGGCTGAATAAAATAGAGATCTCCCATCCTCCCAAATGGCCTCCAAGTGATGCAAAAAAGGGACTTTGTGGAAGGTATGGGTGAGGGCACTTTTCCTTACACTAGGTGGGTGGTTTCTTGCTCAAAGGTGGGGGTTTTTGGCTTTGGATAGAAGCTAGGTTGTGGGTGTTTGTGCTAGCGTGCAAAGCCTCCTCCTCTTTCTCTTTTTCCAACCCCCCTCACCGATGGCTACCAAGGGCTTATATAGTGAGAGCTTTGGAAGTTCTAAAGACTCAAGAAACCAAAGGACCCCCCCTAACACCAAGTGAACGATCGTTATGCTAATTATGGTGGAAAGTAATAGCAGATTATGGGTATAATAGTTGGAGTTTTGTTAGGCAAATGAACAGCCAGCGACCTAGGAATCGAGCTGGTGTGCCACCCATGTGTGCCAGCATGGTGCGCCAATGAGGTGCACCTGTCAAGTGCTCCACATTGGTGCGCCAAGTAGGTGCTTTAATCAGGTGTGCTAGCTTAGTGCTTCAATCAAATGTGCCATACTAGTGTGTACCCAAATGTACTGAAAAGTGTGCCATTCAGCTATGCTGGTTGAATGTGCTAAATAGGGTGTTGGATTTACTTCTAGAGTCTAACCTATGGCTCTAGGTGTGTTTTATGCACTTGGAAGATTCTGGGTTCTTGGAAAGTAAGTTCTGAATTTATCGCCACTAGATCCATCAACAAGCCACCTCAAAATCCGAGTGTCTACAAGTCCCTTCAAAGATGATGGGAGTTTATGGGCTTCCACACTAATGGGCTGCCTTTGTTGAAGGATGGGAGTTCATGGCTATGAGCCACACTATTTCCCTCTATTGTTGGCTTGACAAGTCATCTCCCTACTTTTCATTGACTCCTCTTGCCATTGCCAATCTGTCTATGGTGGGAGGCAGCATGTGGTGGTCATCCGACAAGATCAGGGAAAAAAAGGGTGTAGACTATAATCTCTAACGTACACGTGGCACAAAGCCAAGGGTGGATAAGGCATACTGGTATAGCTAACAACTAACAAACATTTGAAAATCATGTGAATTAACACATACAGGAAGTTCTACAAGGAGTTTGATCCATACAAATTAATTTTATTGACAATAAACATTTCCTCTAAAATTCAATCCCCTCCTCTTTTATAAGGGTTACATGAAGTTTTCTAAAAGAGTAATTTACATATACCCTATAGATTTTACAAGAGTCCAGATCTCATTTGTTTGGCATACGATATTGGTACGTTTTAAAATTTAATAAGGGTAACTTAGTCATTTCGATTCAAAATTTAAGATTCAAATGAATAAACCATATAATCATACTACATAATTACTATTAAGACAAAAGCAATGTTGACATTTAATGGCTAACACTTCAATTTTTGATCAGCTCTTGGCATGCTGCTCTCCAAGGTGCTCCTCTCGACGTGCAACTCTTCGACGGACTCCTCTTGACGTGCTGCTCTCTAACACGATGTTCTCAGTGTTTTGCTCTCTGACTCGGGTGCACTTAGGACGCTATCCTCCTTGAGTCTGCTTGAGGTGTTGTCCTTACCCTCACATTTGGCACTGGGAGTCATTGCCTGGTCGGGAAGGTCATTAAGGTACGTTTTCTACTTTCTTCGTGAAGCTTCGTATGCCTTTCTTGCTTCATCGACTCTGTGCAAAGGCAAAGGAAGAGAGGATCTTTAGATCTGATCTAGATTCCTCAAAGGAAAGTCAATTCCTCTTTTTTGATTTTTTTTCCCCCTATTTGGTTTCACTCCAGGAGTTCCTCTTCTCCCTCCCTAGTTAAGGGCAAATTTGCACAGTTGAAGGTTGGTCAGTCTAAGGCGCCTCCTACTGTGATCTATGCTTCTCTGAACGATCTAGGAGACTATTGTCTCTATGGATCTAATAATTTAGTTCCAGATGGGAAGGAATGTGTTTGTCCTTCAAGACATAATGATATTACCCCCACATTTTAGTCGCCCTCGCTTGTTGGGCAACTTTTGTCAGGCAACTCCTATGGATTGGCCATCAACCCTAAGTCAGCTATTTGGCTGTCTGTACTTTCATAAGGAAAACCGTGGTACTTGTCGGTCCCTACTTCATGATTTCAATTTAGAAGAGACCGTCGATCCCTAGTTGGTTTTATTGACTTCCACTATTAGAGAAATATTGGTGGAGGACGGTACCCACTCTATCTCTCATCGATCATCAGATGGTGTTTCCACCTCACCACCTAGGTCTTCCTTCGATAAGAAATCCCAAGGTGTTTTATGTTTTGATGATTTAGGAAATTTCTATTTCAATGGCGTTATCCCCTTTTCTTTTGGTGTTCCTTTTAGTATAAATGATCTTCGCCAAAATGAGACTATTTGTGCCGTCGGAGGGGTGGTAGCTAACCATTCATCAATCAATTTTTCATGGGTTGGATAGCAGTTCTACTGAGGGGTTTTCATTGCCTCATGATTCACGAGAGACGGGTTATTAGTTCCTATCACAACCCCAATTCCCATAATGATTTAAAGCAATTTAAATTACAGGAAATTAAAAGCTAAATAGAAATATCAACTACCAGGAACTTGTGTGTATAGCTACGAGACTCCGGACCATATGCACTATGCTAAAATCCATCTACATGTCTGCACCTGCAACCCAAAACCACGAAGAAAAGCATGAGTGACAAAAGTCACCAAGCACGCACCCCACAAAAACAGTGGGAAACAAATCTATATTAATTTTCTTTTAAATTCCTTTCGCAATCGTTTTCTCTAAAATCTCACAAACCAGGCCCACAAGGCCGAAAACACAACAAACTAGGCCCACACTAGCCAAATCAGGAAACGAGGCCCTCAATGGCCACACTAGGCCCACACTAGTCAGGAAGCCTAACACCAGGCAACCAACTCTGGCCATAAGCAGCCACCAAGGTGCACTGCTCTGCCACGATGAAGCCACCCTATGTAGGAGCGATCACCGTCCTACGATTCTCTCACCTGAAAAACCCTCACAAAGCCAACTCCTCTGTAGGAAGGCAGTCCTATCTCTCAGGACGCTACCAGCTACAGGGGCACGTGTCTCACCCGCATTGGCTACCACAAGGTACACCTCCTCACAGCATCCTCCACATGGTGCTCAGGAGGGAGTGTCATACCTCCACACCCGACAACACCCGAGCCTTAGTACTCACAGTGACAACAGGAGTATCATACCTTCCCATCATGCCACAAGACACCTCAACCCCTCGACCACAACCCTAGCCTCGACACGACAGTCAAGGAGTCTTATACCTCCAAGACTCGACAAGCCTCAGCCTTAGGTATCTCGGCCCCTGACCTCAACTAGGGAGACATGCCCGACCACCAAAGAATGTCGTCACATTCCCTAGTCTCGACGACACAGTCCCATGGTGTCTCGACCTGCACATAGAAAACCAAGAAAACCATTTTCCAAAATGGGCCAACACATCTCTTTGAAAACAATTTCCAAATTATTTTATATCTTTGAAAACGCATTCAAAAACCTCGACAAAAATGGCACATCAAGTGTCCCATAAGACCACCACCGATGGCCCACGATCCCATCTTAAATGGGCAAAACAAACCAAAACCCACGAGAATCACATTTTATAAAATAGCTAGGCCCTAATTCGACATACCAAAATGGGCTTGGTATACCGAAATCTCTTGGATCAAAAGACCAACCAGAATCAGTCGATCGAAATAGGTACAGACACCCAAAATGGTAGACTGAAAATCAGGCTAGGCGACCGAAAGTTCCTAGTTCGGTAGACCGAATAAATCCGGTCGACCGAACTGGAGCATAACGGTCAACACTCATAGCCAAAAATGGTAGACCGAGGAGGTTCGGTCGACTGAATTTTGAATAGAGGACCAAATCTAACAAAAAAGCGGCATACTAAAATGGTTTGATATGTTGTTTTCTGCGAAACCAGAAAACGACCCGGGGCACCACCCGCAAGATTGCTCAAAATGGGACCTAGGGACGGACCCCCAAAACAAGCACCAAAAATTCGAAATAAAATATATGTGGTAGACCATTGAGTCTACTCCAAATCCCAACAAATAAAATCGAAATCCATTCATCACACAGCAGGATATAAATTCGCAAGCATAGAGGGATCAAAAGGACCCAAATCTCAACAACCACCGTAAATACCCATAAATACCACAATAAAATCCCAAAAATTCCAAAACAATAAATTTAGCTTAGATTACATGCATCCTAGGAAATTCTACCATTTTACATGATTTCTACTCTTTGGATTGGAGGTACGTACCTAAAATGAGCTCCGACAACCCAACACACTATCCAACTAGCCTCCGACCTCCACCGACGACCACGATGTCTACGGGAGCTTCCTCGACCTCTAGATCACCCACCACACCGACGTCGAGCCACCACGGAGCCTCTACCTCTCACTCACTCTCTCTCTCATTGGTGCACGAAACAAGGGAATGAAGGCGACAGGTGGGGAAAAGAAGGGAGTGGGGGAAGGAAAGTGGTGAGAAGGAAGGGAAGGAAAGGTGGGGGAGGAAGGGTGTGCATCATGGAGGAGGAGAAGAAAGAAGATGGAGACAGACGACAAGCGATAGAGTGCGACGCTAACAGCTTATAAAGCCCTACGCACGCAGTAGCTGGATGCGTACGCACCTACACGTCTCCAGCCACCGGCACCCTGCACAAGCTCACCAACCATAGCCCAACCACCAGCCACAATAACCGGCCAACAACATGGGCCCCACATGGACCCACACAAGGGTCCACAAGCACAATGCCACAATACACAATGCCAACCACGCATAGGAACATACAACCATGAGCCGGCACACGAGGCTCATGCCCAAAATCACAAAATCACACAAACAAGCCTTGAAACAGTAACACCCATTCAAGAATAAATTCATTAAAATGTAAATAATTACAATATGAATTTACGGGTGTTACATCCTGTGACCATGCTAGTGGAAACCCTGCAAGACTCCTTGGTGCATGGAAACACACAAAGAATCCCGAAATGGTCACGACGAAGATGGTGAATCTGAAGAAGGAAACTCGACTCATAAGCACCAAAGAAGGATAAGAAAAGGGATAAGGAAAAGGATAAGGAAAAGGAGTCGCCACCTAGTCTTTTAATGGAAAGACAAGGAAAACCAAACAAAGAAAAAAACCAAAGAAATCAATGCAAAGACACATGTATGCTCCGTGCCTAATGGATGTAGTCTGCAAATCACTACGAGCTAGAGAAAGGGTAAGGATTCTTGTTATGCGTAGGAAAGATATTAGCCACCCCTATACGCTTGAAGAATTCGGTCTTTCAAGGTTAACCGCTTGCTCATGAACTAGTGTGTGTTTGCTTATCTACTCCTAATGCACACGCCTAAGATGAATGCAAAAACATGACAAATCTCCAAGAAACAATGAATAATAGAGAAATGATAAGGAAAATAATTCGAGGGACAATGTAGGCATTGAAAACGCTGCTTTACTATATGCCCTTGGGCGATGAAGAAAATCATAGAAAATCGTAAATGTTCGGAAAGCGTCACTTAAAACAACAGAAATCTGGAAAGCTCGAGAAAATCAAAAGGAGAAAATAATCCGCATTTGGGTCCATCTCAGCATTGTCGAGCCTGTTAATGTATGCCCTTGGGTGATGAAAATTCAAATCAAATCATAATATCATGACAATCAGAAATATATGGGAGAAATGATAAATTGCAAAGAAATGGCATTTTTGGCAAATCGTACCAAAAGATCATATGCCCCAATATTGAGTGGGGATTTCTAAGGAATCCCAAGGAAATCCAAGATATCAAAGGTTAGTCAAATCAAGAAGCCAAGAATCAGTTATAACCGTCTGGATCTCTAGGCCCCACGTCGATGATTTTCGTCGATTGATTCCGTTAGCCAAAACTATCAGCACTGCTCGCTTGGATCACTCCCCTGCTTCCATCGCCGTTGGGAACCGCGTGACCCGCCATCTGTCCAACGGTTGAACTCCGATCGAATCATGACTCTTCCGATGTGCATTGCTTGAATGTCATCTGGAGGTGCTAGAGGAAGGCGTGTGGAAGGCTCTTGATTGTCTAGACTGAAGAGTGGCACGACGAGCTTCTCTCCCTGTCAACCTCATTGGAGGAAATTTTGGCCAGCTTCGGCAGACATCGGCGTGGCTAGAGTGAGCGGTTTCGATGCCTAGGAAGTATGCTTAGGCAATGAAGAGGCTTCTCTGATGATCCTACTACCAGGTGGAGGCTCCCGCTGTCCTCCTCTCTGAGCTCGTCATCCACAAAGCTACGCCATCGATCCTTGTTGAGGATCAGGGAGGAGCGGAGGTAGAGAATCGAGTGCCAGAGGAGCCGAGGTGAAGAAGCAAGGTGAAATCACTGGCCTCCTTATAGAAGATCGAATAGATTCCTCCGTCCACCTCCTCCATCAGCACTAGCATCAATCGTCCTCATCTAAGGGCATCGAGCACTATCCGGAGCTCAGGAAGGTAGGGGAGGCAAGGAGATGGAAGAGACGTGCATGTCAGGCACAAAGAAACTACTAATTCTCCCCCCAAATAGCACCTCCATATCGAAAAGGAAGGAGAAGGAAGCAAGCATCGGGAGCTGACTCCTAGTTACTAGCACGCTTAATCCATGGAAAAATGATGACAGGGAAGAGTAGGAGGCTTACCTGTGATGTGTTGGGTGTCGTTGAGGGCCTCTCCAAGCTCAGGTGTCGTCGACAATGGCTAGCCATCAGAGGCAACGATGCTGGAGTAGAATCGCTGAAGGAAATCTGGAGCTGGGATGCTTGGGAGCTGGTTGCAATTGTGGCGATTGCTCTTCAGAGTAGCGCCAAGGGGTTTAAATAGGCACTGGAGGTGAATTGAGGTCGTGGATTCTTAATGGTCTCTGACGAACGGTGTTGATGACTTCCAAGGGCTTGAAATGGTAAATTTACTACCAGATTAAGGGCACAATGGTCCTTGGAGATGAAAGGAACGAGGCTAGGCTCAATCCCTTAGTATAAAATCAAGAAATTAAGCAACAATAGAGACTCTTCTGCCTTTCAGCATTGAAACAGGGCATTTTGCCATCTATATCTACCACTTACTTTCACCAGCTATATTCGCAACTTACTTTCGCCACATATAACTGATGGGAATTTTTGCTTGGCCCAATAAAAGTCAATAATGTAGCCTTTGAGCTCATTGACCACTCACTGAGGAACAACTGGAAACCAATGGCAATCATGAACTCTATCGAGGTAGCTCCAAGATCACACCTTCTGTCCTCTAGATCCGTTCATACATTACTATAAAATCCAGGGTGTCTACAGGTACCCCTCCCTGAGCGAGGTCGAGGGTAATCGAGATCGATGCTCAAAGTTGACAAGACACCCCGCCCATATCCATGGGAGAGCGAGAGGTTAGCATTTCCTCATAATCAAATGGGCATGACAGGACACCAGATCTATCAACCAAAAAGACAGACATTTGACGGATGTCATCCGGGTAGCTCGGGGTACCAACCCAAAAGGATTGGTCTAACTCACTTGGGGCAGGACCAAAGGAGGGCACCATCGGTTCCAAACTCTCTGAGTTGGAATCAGAAGGGGCATGGTAAGTTTTGGACCTACCGACCGAAGGAATGGCAAGTTTCAGACTTACCGATCGAAAGATGGCAAGTTTCAAACTCACCTATCGACAAATGGTTAGTTTCGGACTCACCGACCGAAGAATGGTAAGTTTCGAACTCATCGATTGAGCTGTGTCTTTGAATTCTGCCCTCTCAGATGCAAATCAAGGAGACAAGGAAAGCATCTTTGAATCCCATCCTCTCGAACGTGAATCAAGGAGACAAGGAAAGAGTCTTTGAATTCCAACCTCTCGAACGTGAACCAAGGAGATGAGGAAAGCGACTTTGAATTCTGTCCTCTCAGACCAAAATGAGGGAGACAAGGATTCCATCCTCTCGAACGTGAATCAGGAAGATGAGGAAAGCGTCTTTGAATTCCGTCCTCTCAAACGTGAATCAGGGAGACGAGGAAAGCGTCTTTGAATTCCACCCTCTCGAACGTGAATCAGGGAGACAAAGATAAGTGTCTTTGAATTCCGTCCTTTTGGACGAGAATCAGGGAGACAAGGAAAGCGTCTTTGAATTCCGTCCTCTCAAACATGAATCAGGGAAACAGATAAGCGTCTTTGAATTCAGTCCCTTTAGACGAGAATCAGGGAGACAAGGATAAGTGTCTTTGAATTCCATCTTTTCGAACGAGAATCAGGGAGACAAGGAAAGCGTCTTTGAATTCCGACCTTTCAAACGAGAATCAGAGAGACAAGGAAAGGGTCTTTGAATTCCGTCCTTTCAAACGAGAATTAGGGAGACAAGGAAAGCATCTTTGAATTCCTTCCTCTTAAACATGAATCAAGGAGACGAGGAAAGCGTCTTTGAATTCCATCCTCTTGAACGAGAATCAGGGAGACATGGATAAGCGTCTTTGGGAGACAAAACCATAAATAGAAGCCATGTGTCAATATTGACAAGAGAACACAAAGTGTTGAGCAATTTTATAGCAATTTCCAAAAGTACAGGGGTTTATATGCAAATTTCCAACAATGCAGATCTTCTCATGCTTGGATAATTTGCTGCCCTGCACAATGCTGAAGAATGATTCTTGGAAGCTGGAGAAGAACTCAAAACCCTTTGGCACCCTCTGAAGCTTTTCAAGTGATGTGTACAATTTCTACAAAAGTATAGGGAAGATACTGCAAGTTTCCCAATTGGTGTTGTCGACCACCTCTAGGGACTCGAACATTTTGCCAAGATTTACTCAAATGTCCCTAGATCATTATGTACGGATGTATGTGATGTTTATCTCTACTTTGCAATTTGAAAAGGTCAAGGACGTAGATGCAGTTTGTGCATAACTGCTAGACTAAACTACAATTTCACCAGTTTGTTGGACTTCTTTAACAAATTCTCAATTCATGAGGCCATGTGGGCAAATTTCACATCTTATAACATTGTTTCGATGTGCATTTCCCATGTAGAGGGGCTGATTGCAATTTTACTGGGTAAATTGCATTTTAGCCCTTAAAGCTGATTTCAAGGGAATTCCTTCCTGAAACTTTAGAGATTCTTCTTTGGTGGGCCCCACTGCTTGTTTGAACTACAACAACATGGTTTTCATGAACTAAAGAGCTCATTTTTTTCTACATTCTTGTGATGTGCATTTTCATGAAAGGAGGAGGGCCTGTTTGCAATTTTTATTTCATGGTAGCAGCGTTCACTGACGACAGCAAGCGGCGGCAGTTGGACTGCGGGAAGGACTACACAATGGCAAACCCAACTGAACTGGTCCACCCCTCCTCTTCTCCCTTTTTTTTCTGTGTTGTTTCCTTCCTTCCATGTTCGCTACCACCTTGCCTCCTCCAATGAACAACCATGTCTAGCGAGGTTGTCGCCATCAATAGCCTAGTCAATGACAGCCAGAGCTCCACGTCCTACTAACGGGTTCATGTTAAAGGGTTGCAGTGATGGCCGAAGACTCGTCGTGGGCACGTTAGGGTTCACCAGAGTTGGTGGTTCAGTCATGGTCAGGGCCTCCTATGCTGGTGATGCACGGCTACGTAGGGGCATCACTGGTCGACCTAGGTTCATCGAAGCCTAGGAGTGGGTCGGTGGTCCTATTGGCCTCCCGTGGTGGTGCATCAGCGACCAGAGCATGGAGTTCAAGTCAGTGAACAACCAAACGACTGAGACACCGACGAGTCAAACTCTACTCTATTTACTGTGCCTCAACTGTAGCTACTGAACTGATTAAATGCCAAATTTCATTGCACTTAAAATGTTTTATTTCTGTAATTCTTTGTTGTTGAAATGGATTATGATTCATTGAATGCCAAGAAAAGCCAATTTTGAAGTTCTTGACAATCCACTTTTTTCTTTATTTTTGCTTACCAAGGTGTAGATACCCCATATGCTTGCAATGGGACCTTAAACCCTAAAACTAACTCAAAACCCTAAAATTAACTCACAATCCTAAAATCCACTTAAATCCAATTCAAAATCCAAAGTCAGTCCAAAACCCTAGTCAAAATCCTCAAAACCCTAGAAAAACCCTCAAACTAACCTAGGTCAAACCGAAACCCTAAAATTAACTCAAAACATTAAAATTAACTCACGGTCCTAAAATCCCCCTAAATCAAATCCAAAATCCAAAACTAATCAAAACCTTAATTAAAACCCTTAGTCAAACCCTAAACCAAACCCTAAACCCTAATTTCAAACCCTAACAACCTATAACCAATTCCCACCTTCACCATAACAACCTATAACAACCTCTAACCACTCAAACAAACTTAACCAATTCCCACCTTCACCATAATAACCTATAACAACCTCTAACCAACTAAACAAACCCTAACCACTTCCCACTTCATCATAACAACCTATAACAACTTGTAACAACCTCCAACAACTTCTAACTAACCATAACCAACTACTCTAACAACCCTAGCCATTTGCAAGCCTATAATTACCCCCCTTTCCCCCATTTGCAAGAGAAAAAAAGAGGGAGGAGAGGAAAAACTTGGAAAAATCCAAAAGGAGAGCCACCAAGCTATTTTCTCACAACCAAAGCAACCAGAGAGGTCCAAGAGCAAAGAGGAAGCTTGGGGATGAGAAAAATCTGAGTTTCAGGCCATCTCCAGCCATCTCTAGCGAGCTCCGGCGAGCTTCAGCCACCTTCGACGGCCAAACTCATTGCCAGCTCAGGTAAGCATCCCTCTGACCTCAATTCCTTCTAGAAATAGTTTCCTGGATCTCCCTCTTCCTTCCCCAGTCGATTCCAGTAGAGCTAGAGGCTTTCCTTGGCCAGAATCAAAGCTCCAAGGGTCACCGGAGTCGTTTTCTGGCGACCTAGGTGGGGGCACGAATCCAGTGATCGATTCATGCCCCAAGGTGCTTGATCATCTCCCCTTGGTCTTCCTCTTGCTTCTCTGACCCTTGGCGCTCCGTTTCAAGCCCTTGCCTAGCCTCCAGGAGCTACTCGTCGAGATCACACACCGTCGCCGTCGTCGGGGAAGACGACTGGCAACAGAGTTGGATCGGGTGCCTCTAGCTCCGCCACGTCACTCCAAGCATCTAAGAACCTTCCTCGACACGCCCCTAGAGCTTCGAAGCAATCAAAACCTTGTTTCATGCACCAGATCGCCCCCGCAGCCAAGCTCACCAGAATGGACGATGTCGACAACAGGCAAGACCAAAGAATGAGAGGAATGGCTCAATTCTTGCCTCTAGAGGAAGGAAAATGTTCCTCTCCACGTTCCCAAGCATCTTGGAGTCCAAAGCCACCATTCCAATGCCTTCAGGGTCCCCTTCTTCCTCGGAGTCGTAGCTGGAGTCGTGTCACCGGCAAGGGAGGTTGGGGGCTAACTCCAGCCGTCGAGCATCGGATCTAGACCATTGGATCTCCTCCTCTTCTTCTTCTCTTGCTCTCAGTGGAGCCTGATGCTTGATCAGGCATCAGGATGCCCTGGAAGCGCATCCCAAGCGGTCGTCGACGGCAGGGTTCCGTCGTCGGCGGCCCACGTTTCTTTTTTTTCATAAAAAAAATAAAAAAATAGTTTTCTTTTGATTAAACTTCTGATACTTTTCTTTTCTTACAAATATGTCCTTTTTTCTTACATTTAGGCCCCTGCACTGAATTTTTAAACATTTTAATAATGTTTGCTTTGAAATATTGCAATGTGACCCTTGTACTTTCTTGTTAATGTTTTCTAGGCTTGAAAATTTGAAATAAACCCTCAGAACTACTTTTTGTACTTTTTAAGTCTAGTATTTTGCATAATAAACCCTGAGCTTTACTAAAATAGTTCTAAATGCATGCTTTTCTGTCAAAATTGCAAGTTAAACCCTAGATATTCAAATATTTACTCAAATGTGTTCAAAAATAGCATTTTAACCCTAAGTTTCACTGATTTCTCACTGAATGCATGTTTTCTATGAAATATTTGCATAACAGTCCTTGAAACTTCAAGTTTTCAAACTTAAGACCTTTTTCTTGCACATTTAATCCTGAATTGCTTCAGAATTGCATTAAATACATATTTTACTGACAAAATTTCATATTGAACCCAAGGAATCCTGAATTTGACCAAGAATGCACAGTTTTGCACATTTGACCCCTAATTTCTTCAAAATTACATAAAATGTGTTTTCCTATGTATTTTTGTTGATTTAGCCTCAAAATTTCAGTCTTCATTCAGAATTTGGAAATTTTGCACAAAAGCCCCTAGAATTTGCATTTTACACTCACACATGCATTTTGTACATTTTGTTCTCCTTTTCATGCATATTTTCTCATGTCTTCTTTCTTCAATTATGCACACACTTCAGACTTGTTTCAAACTCAATTTTCACATCGCTTCCCAGATTTCTTCCGACTTTTATGATTTTGATTTAATTTGGATTTCCATCGCCAGGGGGCATACATTAATAGGCTTGACAATGCCGACATTGACCCGAATGAGGATTATTTTCTCCAATTTGATTTCCTCGGATTTCTTCGAGTTTCCGCTAATTTACGTGACGCTTTTCGAGTATTCTTGATTTTCACGATTTTCCTCATCACCCACGGGCGTACAGTAAAGTGGCATTATCAATGCCTACATTTGTCCCTCGGATTATCATTTTTTCCTTTTTTTCTTTCTTTGATTTGGCATGTTTTCTAGTCATATTAGGCATGTGCAATCAGAATAGGCAAGCATACACACAATAGACCATTGGTAAGTAGGAAACCTAGAAAAACCAAGTTCTTCGAGTGCATGGGGGTGCCTAACCCCTTTCCCATGAGTAACAAGAATCTTTACCCTTTCTCTGGCCCACATAGATTTGTACACTACATCCATTAGGCACAGAGCATGCATATGTTTTCTTTGCTTTGGTTTCTTTTGGATTTTTTCCTTTGTGTTTGGTTTTCCTCGTCTTTCCATTAAAAGACTAGGTGGCGACTCCTTTCCTTCTCCTTTCTTATCTTTCCTTGGTGTTTCCAAGCCTAGTCTTCTTCTCCAGATTCACCTTCTTCGCCGTGACCATATCAGGACTCCTCGTGTGCTTCCACACACCGTAAGAAAGCCATGCAAGGTTCCACCGGCATGGTCACACATGGTCTTCCATTTGGGTGTACAACATAGGACGATTTAACATGTCACCAAACTTGGAACATTGTAAACGCGTCCTAATAGGCCTATCATTGAGTGTTTGGACCTTGATTTGACTTACCTCAAAATAAACCTCTGATGTCTTGAAATCTACCATCCGTGCTTACTTGGGACTGTGTTTAGTAATCTAACATCAAGTCGGTTTGATTAAGATATGTTACTATTTGATCCTGCTTTGGCTTTGGATCACCCATGCATGTACAACTCTGCCTGAATGCTATGTTCTGTGTAATATTCCCCATGATGTTGGAAAAATAATCCTGTATCACTTAGCTCAATCTGACTTTTATATTTCGTAACAGACCTCAGTTTAAGTGCACCTTTTGTATAATTGTGCTTGACCTCAGTGTAATATTCCCTATGCATGTACAACTTGCACTATGCTTGTTTCTTTTACGATTTCATTGAATTTTTATTACCTTTGACTGTTTTACTTTGTTTTGGATACCACAATATATTTTATCTGACTATTCTGTCTTTTGCCTGCAATTCGACTCAGAGGGTAGTGGAGATGACACACAGGCAGTTTAGAGCACCTCCAGTTCCTAGACTTTGACTTTGGGCACGGTCGGGGAGTCACAGACTAGGACTGTTGGTGGGAGCCTAGCCATAGGTTCGCAGTTCCTAGGAGTGTTTGACTCTCCGACTCTCCGACTCTCACTTGTGGCCTTGCCCTGTGCTCCCAGTCACAGGCTTCTATCTTAGAGTCTCCTATTTCTGCTTCTAGACCCAGATCTGCTTCTGGTTCAAAGTCATTCTTTCCTAGTTCGCAGTCTTGGGTTCTGATTCGAGGCCATCTATTTCAACCTCCGAGTCCCGAGCTACCAGCTCTCGGTCTCAATCCACTAGCCCATGATCACGAGCTTCTGGTTCGTAAGATGTTGCTGAGCTTGAAATCCTTGAGGAGGTACAGTCGTCTTAATTATCTGTTTCGACAGCACTTTCGATTAGCTAAGCTGAACTGCAACCATTCCTTGTTTAGTGCAGGATGCTGGCAACTTCCGAGGTCGACTTTTGGACCCCGACCATATCAGTGAGAAGCCCTCTTTCCGGGTAACAATTTCTCAACGATGCTGATTATTTCCTATTTTAATCAATACTTTTCATGACGTACTAACGCTTCTTGTATTTTGACTTAACAGGCTGGGGATGCTAACGCAGTGCCACTGGCTTCCCATGCTCGAGCACTTCCGTCGACTTCCCACTTTCCTTCGTGACTTCCTCCTTTACAAGTCTCTGTATGGGCATTTTTTGCGCATCCCGGTGATGCACGGTCACTAACAATTCTTCCAAGCCTTGGCGCAGCGCCGAAGGCACGAGATGCACACCTTCCACCTTCCGTTCAGGGAGCTGGGGTTCCTACCGAAGCACTAGGCTCTTCTGACCAAGCTGCGCTTTGGGGTAGAGCCTATTATTGGGAAGACGACCCAGGGCTTCTTTTAGGTCCCGACATTGCTTGGACATGACCCCTTGAATAGCAAAAGGGCTTCTTTCAACTTTACCCTTCAATGGCTACGACAATGGCACTTGTTTTTGCCAAACCCTGCTCCCAGGACTGTTGAGGCGGATTATGTCCTTCGCCACTTTCTTCTAGAGCTAATTTATTTGATCTTCTGTGACACCTCCGACCATTACGTTCATGTAGACTAGTTGATCTATATAGTAGACCTGAGCCGGTTGGATTTCTACGACTCGTGTGGAGCCAGCTATGCCCACCTCATTCGAGGCTTATCCTCTTATGACGGTAAGAAATCTTGTTATTCATTTTATTTCAATTTTATCAAATATAAACTGCCCATTCTAACTTGCTTCTTGTCTTTTGCAGTATTGGTCAGTGAAACACATATTTCGAGGGCACTATTGCTACCACCTTCGTCGGGAGATGATGCCTCTTCTGTGTCAGTGGTGCGAGCTGGACCACCAGATCGACTCTGCCATCGTTTCATACAAGGCATACAAATACTTAGTTGACCTATTAAGTATCGAGGATGTAAGTCCACTCTTTCCTCTGCTTACCTCAATGCTGCTATTTCTTCCTGTTAATTTTTTCTGAAATTTCTGCAAATACGTTTAACATACTTAGATATTATGTGAATGTAGGTGAATCTTCGTCCCTTTACCAAGTATGAGGGGTATGACTAGATTCCACTCAACTCTGCTAGGGAGATGTCTTGCTGACAAGTCATATTTTATTGTCACTAGCACTCCATGTACTACCTACCTGGGTGAGTGCGACACCAGTTTACAAATGAGTTCTGCATCCCAATTCCTCCTCCTACTGACATGGGCTTAAAGCCCATCTCCCGAGCAGCGATGAAGTTCCTACGGGTTGAGGCTACGACTGTACGGAACAGATATATTCTTCGAATAGTCTCTTATGAGGACTACCTTGAGTGGTTTCGCAATGTTGACAAACCACATCTGTTTGACGTCGACCTCCGGGAGAGCCAGCGTGGCATGTGGTTCGACCTTGAGTGGGCCCAAGTAAACAACCCCTCTCAAGAATATTTTGTTTCTAGCCTTATTTCATATTCTAACATGTCTCTTGCCTTAACCAGGGGTTCGAGGAGTGCTTCGCAGCATTCTACAAAGAAATGAAGCACCAGGAGTTAAGATACAAATCTTTCTTATATCTAACAGTTGTCCTGTATTAACCACTATGTTGCTTCTCTTTTCTGGCTCCTTGCAGGAAATTCGTTGGCAGGCCCTTCTTGAAGTATGAATTTATATTAAACATCTATTCAATTCATTTTGATAATACTATGTTTAACTAGTTGCTATCTGTTTGCAGGGTAGTAGGGTTGAAAGGAGCCTTAACCCTGACACAAGCGAGGAATTCTCAGTGGACTTCGATCCCCTGGATATCTTAGGAGAAGAAGATACTGCCACCTTTGTTGTTGGACCATCACGGGTCAGGGCTACCTCTGCCAGGATCTCCCAAAGGATCAACTACAAGTACCTCTGCCAGAAGGGATGACACTACTGATTCTAACGAGGGCCATAGTTCTTGGGAGGATTAGATTTACTACTTCTTTTGTTTAGGAAATTCTGATGTAATCTGACTTGATGTTCTATAAAGATACATTTATAGGAATGTGGCAAAACTACATTTAAATATCAGAAAAATATTTCAGCTTGTTCTTTATGTGTGCTTGTATGCCCTGTATGCTTTTCTGCTGGCTTTACAGGTATTAAAAACTCTCTGTGTTGGATAGGCGAGCTTTACAAATAGACTGTACTGAATACTGCATAGGGACTTTTCGCCTACTACTTTTGCCTATTATTTCCATCTGTTATTTTCACCAGTAGCTTTTGTCAGTTAATGTCGCTTGAAGTACCCATTTACTTATGTCGCTGCCAATTCACGCTTGGATCATGCGCCAGCATTAATCGCCTGTCATTTAGATTCCCAAGTAGACGAGTGCACAAGCTCCGTGAGTCACCGACTTCTCACCTACCTTTCATCTACTTGCCTTGTTCACATAATTCCTACCTCACCTATTAGTGGCAACAGTTATATTCTCTTACATCATAGATTCTTCCATCACCTATATAAGCTCTGGGGCTCCATCACCTTGGCATCTGTATTTGAGTGAGAGCAAATCCATGAACTGAGCATTTTGATTCTTTTGCCAGGGGAAATGGTAAGCCTTAATAATTTTGCCTTCTTTTCCTGCATCAGGTTACAGTCCATTTCTCTTTTATTACTTATTTCTGTGGATTTCCAAGGGTTCCCGACTATGGTCACACTTGTCCACTACTCAAACGTACTATGGGACTGGATCACCAAACTGTCTTCAGATGATCTGCACAAGCTCCAAGCCTGGGAAATCTCCACAAAATTTCTGGACATAGCCGAGGTGGAACTCAACCGATATTTACTATGCGCGGCTACCTGCTTTTGTAAACCAACCTTCCATGTCTTCCATTTTGGACAAGTGGAGCTAACTCCAACACTAGAGGAGGTACGTCGAATATGTAACTTGTCCAAGTTTCTAGGACCTACTACGTTCATGCGACGTGATAGCTATGCCTCTGTACTATGCAACTGACTGGCCTTCCAACCGGCATCTGTGGGCAACACCTGATCTATAAAGACGGACAATCTCCCATACTCCGATTGGAATACTTTAATGAAATGTCGACAAAAAAACTACTCTTGGCGACGAGCTCTAGCTCCGCAGTTTCGTTGTTTGCTTCCTGCGAGAGCTGGTTTTTAGTGATGGAAGGATGATTGTGGGGATTGAGGTAGCAGAAATCGCCCTAGCTGTCGTGAGTTGACAGATCAATCTGGCTCTTGTCATTCTAGCGGAGACATATTAGGCATTAGATCGTTCATTACACCGATGCCGACACTTCTACGGCTGTGGGGCTTTGGTACAAGCACCTGTATTTCTAGTATATGCTTTCCTTACTGCATGCCACAAAATATTCCATGTGATTTGATCTCTCCCTAGGTTGGGTTGGCTGCACATTTAGGGGTTGAGATTCTGTGTCCACAGCATTCTGCTTTCGAGACATATTGTCATAGCGAGCACTCTCGAACTGTTACCTCTATTAAGGCAGCATATGAGGTGCAGGAAAGCCTGACTGAGGACTGCATAACCTGGCACATCTTTCCATCCACAGATGAATCTTTTGTTGTTTTCTTTGACGATGGGGACATGAGGCTGAACATTCTACTAGGATTCTTTGGAGGAATAGAATATCATCTGATTCGCGTGATGCGCCAATTCGGATATTGCCAAGACTCATTCATCCAGAGTTCCATGCCAGCTCGCTTTCAATCCAACCCTCTGAGTTTGACGGCCATGACTACTGAGCTGTCTAGTTTGTTGTAGCACTATATCCAATCTGACAGTGTTGCCATGGCAAAGGGCTGTGGATATACGAAGGAGTACGAGGCTGAAATCCGGGAGACTTGGCCTATCAGCGAGTTCTTCCCAGGTCCACCTTTGTTCCCTAATGTGGGCAGCTCAAAGACGGCACGAAGAAACAAGGATGGAAACAAGGATGTGTAGCCATTCTACTTTATTTCCTTCTGTACCCTTGTCTATTCTAAACTTGAATAAATTTTCATCATGTGCGACCACTCTTTAAAGCTGAAATTTCATTAAGACAATGCATCTTGCATGGTGGCCTTGCCCTATGTCATTGGGTTGGTCTCAAAGAGAGCTGATTGAGTACCAAACCCTCGACGTTATACGCCAGAGAGAGCTGATTGAGCGTCAACTCGCTCTTGAAGGCTCCAGGATAATCTCCTGCCCAGGGTATCCTATTTACTTGCAAGAGTACTTGAAGAGACTATTAAGATCCCCTTCCCTGACTAGCACACTTTTAAGAGTAGCTTGTTTATATTCAGTAGGCAGCTGACATGCCCCTCACTTAGGCATTGGAGGTTGTGACCAATTAGAGCAGCTGACATGTCCCTGGTCAAAGTACTGGCTCAGTGTGTCTAACCATAGGACAGCTGACATGCCCTTGGCTTGACATTAATAACCTTAACCAATAAGAGCAGCTTACATGCCCCTGGTTTAGGCGATACCCTTCTGATCCTTTTAGGCTGAAAGCAGCTGACATGCCCCTAGCTACAAGGATTGGACTAGGCTCTGCGACATCTTAGAATGATGCTTACAGGAAGAATGCATAAATGCTAAATGATTTGTAAGATCTTATTAGCACCCTCAGTATTGGAATGCTTATTGCCACATATATTAGGGAATGGTAGCTCCAACCCACACAAGACTCTATCCAGACTCCTAGTTTTCAGGTGGCTCTCTGGAAATGCAATATTGTGCCTTGGCTCCACTCCAAACCCCATAGGACCATACTCCTGCTTTTATTCTATTTTCTTTATTCTTTTCTCCCTCATAGGCGCGTGGGTTTAACCTATCCTTGGCTTGGAGGTAATAGGTACCTGGTCTACTGGTGAAGAGTTGCTATTGTTTAAAGGGTTGGCTAGGCCCTTTGAGAATATGCTTTCCAGGCATTCACTCCGACTCCTCTCTAAGATAAGTTGTAAGGACAACGCTTCCCGACACGCCTCCCACTTTAGGGCTATCTTCTATCTACGACTTTTGTCTTCTTCTTCTTTTTTATGCCCTTCCGCAGATATGTTTTATTTTTTCCTCACACTCTCATTCTCAACCCTAACATTTTATCTCCCTCTTGGAGGTGTACGTTCCTCGAGCGGCTTGGATACTTCACCTGATCCACAATGAAAGGTGGCTCCCTCACTCTTTAGGTTACCTGAATAGTATCTACCTGAGGAGGTGCTACACATTCCCAACACTAGCTAGCTTATTCCGCTTATCATCACTGGACTAAGATCCATGCATGTGATGATGATGACAACTACTTGCTTATAGATGCGTGTGTTGAATAGAGTTAGTTAAGCATGTGCTAAGATGCAAGGCTACATGGATGCAGAAAACATTGATACAATGAATGCATGCATGCATAGAGTAAGAGGACAATGTCGCAGACCAAGGACATGAGGTTTGTGATCACTGATAGTACTTCTTTAGGTAACATGAATTAACTAGCTTTGATTGTTCGATATAATCCATGTCCTCCAAGATTACTGCTCCTCTAAAGAAGACCTGCTTGACAACGAATAGTCCTTGCCAGTTAGGTCTGAACTTGCCACGACTATCAGGGAGATGTATAGCTCGCAAGACCAAGTCCCCCAACAAAAATCTTCTAGGTCAGACCTTATTTTGATAGGCTTTGGCCATCTGTTTTTGATAACCTTGTGCATGATGCATAGCTTGCAATCTGTGCTCATCTATGTTCAACTGCACAAAACAGTCCTTGATCCACTCTACTTCGCCCAATTCTGCTTCTTTCAAGACTCTGAGAGAGGTACCTCTATGGGCATGACTACTTCCATACCATAGACTAGAGAATATGGAGTTACTCCTGTTAAAGTCCGGACTGATGTTCTGCAAGCCCACAAAGCATATGGAAGCTTGTCATGCCAGTCCTTACGAGTTTTCGCCATCTTTTTGAGAATCTTAATTAGATTCTTATTGGAATATTCCACAGCCCCATTCATTTGAGGGAGATATGGAGAGTGTAGACACCCTAATTTTTTGATTTTGCAGGATGGAGATGTGGTGGCTGAGCTCTAACCCTCATTGGACCCATGTACTTCATGGAAGCCCACTTGGGCCCAGGAAGGCCCACATAAGCCCATTAAACCCTAATTGAGCTTACTTGGGCCCACAAGACTTATTTGGGCCCATTTAACTTTTTTTGAACCCATTTAGGCCCATTGAGCCCATTTGGGCCCATGGGGGCCCACATAGGCCTATTAAGCCCAATTGAGTCTACTTAGGCCCATTAAGCCCAATTGAGCCTATGAAGGCCCACCATGAATAATTTCTCCCTATATTGTTTCAACCCAACACCATATTCTTTTTTCCATCTTCATTTACTGATATTTTTTCCTACCAAAAAACATACAAGTCCCACACCCATTTTCCTCTATTGATTTCTCACAATTCAAGCATTGAACCCATTTTCTCCTCACTGATCTCACCAGCCATTCCAACCCAGCTCGAGTTCCATCAGTCCAGCATCTCCTAGGGCATCCAAAGCCGTCGGATGGGTCACCGGAGAAGCTCAGATCGCCGTTCATCTCGTCGGCGAGCTAGGGACAGGGTGGAACGCAAGGGGGACAGCCGTTAGAGTTTGTTGGGCTATTTTGGAATAGCCGTGGTGCTGGTTTGTTATGTGATGTTGGTTTCTGTTGCAATTTGTGACGTGGGTCGCTGGATTGTTGGGTTCACCTATATAAAGGGAGGTAGAGGTAGTGAATAAAAACAAGTTTAGGGGTTTAAATGCAAATAAACCAAAGAAATGAACATTCTGGAAATTTCTACAAAGTCCAGGGGTTTAAATGCAATTTAACCAGCAATAACATGCATCCTGGATGATTTCAGAAGAATGCAGGGGCTTCTATGCAATTAAACTATAAAAAATGAGCATTCATAAACATTTTGAGAAGTGTAAGGGCTGATATGCAATTTTTGTAATAAAAATAAACTATCAGAAAGGTTCCAAGGAAATCCAGGGTCTTTTATGCAATTTGTCTGAAACAAAATACAATTTAAAAGAACTGGAGGGCTTTTATTGAAGTTTTAAACTCAAAAAACATTATTTTAAATGTTCAAGGTAAAACATGTAATATTTTTAGTTAAAACTTTATTCGAAAGATTTAAGAAAAATGACTGAAGGACTTATATGTAATAAAAGGACCTAAAAGTAATGCCAGAAGGACCGGATTGAAGCATTTTCTCTCACATGTGCGGTCCTATCCGGACGGATGGGATTAAGGCATTCTCTCGCCTTTACGGTCCTATCCAGATGGATGGGATCAGGTCCTATCCGGACAGATGGGATTGAGGCATTTTCCTGGCCTTTGTGGTCCTATCCGGACGGATGGGATCGGGTCCTATCAGAACGGATGGGATTGAGGCATTTTCCTGGCCTTTGCGGTCCTATCCAGACAAATGGGATCGGGTCCTATCCAAACGGATGGGATTGAGGTATTTTCTCTCGCCTGTAAGATCCTATCCGGACGGATGGGATTGAGGCATTTTCCTCGCCTTTGTGGTCCTATCCGGACAGATGGGATCGGGTCCAATCCGGACGGATGGGATTGAGGCATTTTCTCTCGCCTTTGCGGTCCTATCCAGACGGATGGGATTAAGGCATTTTCCTGGCCTTTGCAATCCTATCTGGGTGGATGGGATCGGGTCCTATCCAGACAGATGGGATTAAGGCATTTCCTTCGCCTTCGAGATCCTATCCAGACGGATGGGATGGAGGCATTTTCCTCGCCTTTGCGGTCCTATCCGGACGGATGGGATAAAGGCATTTTCCTCAACTTTGCGGTCCTATCCGGACGGATGGGATCCGGTCCTATCCGAATGAATGGGATAGAGGCATTTTCCTGGCCTTTGAGATCCTATCCGGACGGATGGGATATTGGGTCGTTATGTTTGTTAAATACATTTTGTTTACCCTCCACTGGGTAAGCCACTGAGCACTGTTTTTCCTCAAGTTGTGTCGCTTCTGAGACTCCCGGATCCACGTCCCCCGTCAACTCCACTCCCTTGGTGGTACGACGCGAGTGTATACTGCGATTATCATCGAGCACTGGGGCATTCGACCGATAAATGCTTCACTTTGCGGGATGTCATACAGACTTTAATCGATTGTGGGACTATTATTGTTACCGCACGAGGCATATCACTTGCACCCATATCTTTATCATCACCAACATCTAGTTCAGTGTGCATTACACATCCACATGTCACCGTTGAACCGACATGTCGTGATATGCCGGGTCAGCAAGGGCAGCAACAACGACAAAGGCAGCCTCGCCATAAGGAAATAGACCTCACCCCACTCGGAGAATCGCTGAGCGACATCTTTCCTAAAGTTGCGCCATTTCTACGGCTACCAGAGATTCACCCGCCACCGAACCTACTTCCTCAGTGGTATAAGGCAAACTTGTTTTGTCGATACCACTGCGTACGTGGGCATTCGACAAATGGGTGTCACACTCTCCGGAATGTTGTCCAGAATTTGATTGACAATGGGAGCATTGTCGTCAACACACAGGAGGCAGCCCACACACACACTTGCACACACACTTGCACACACACTTGCACGCACACGTGCACACCCTAGAATAGCCAACCTTACCATGTCAGGGCCTGCAAGCTCCGAGGATACTGGAACCTCAGGGGTTTTCCCTTTTCTCCCAGTTTTTCCTGGGGAATCCATCGGGCTTCTGCTTTTTTCACTAGCTTGTAATCTCCTTGCTTCTTTTTGGCAACATATGTGTATGCCGCTCTTGTTCTTCTTCCCCATTTGCCTAGTTTGTCCTTCTTTCTTTTCTCAGTTCTGTTCGGCACCACTCCTATTCTTGTTCCCCTGTGGGGGGGGGGGGGGGGGGGGGGGGGC
>JAMKQA010009632.1:0-41750 GCA_024699735.1 Posidonia australis | reverse complement strand
TAACACCTTCCT
Source organism: Posidonia australis (assembly GCA_024699735.1). Lineage (NCBI taxonomy): Eukaryota > Viridiplantae > Streptophyta > Magnoliopsida > Alismatales > Posidoniaceae > Posidonia > Posidonia australis. Next base: position 41,738 of record JAMKQA010009632.1, on the reverse strand, counting down.
CGTGCGTAACAGGGATCCTTACCCGCATTCTGGTTTTATTTCGTAGACTTGTCCTTTCTTTGTTGATTTGCATGATTTTTCATGTTATGGTTTTCCTTGTCTTCCATAATAGATTAGGTGGCGACTCCATTTGTTTTGTATTTTTTGACGATATTTTGCCATCTGATTTCGCATTCATTTGCGGAATCTCCTCGCCGGCATGGTTACAGTAGCTTGCTCAGATGGATCCCCGTGCTAGTAACTCTCTTATAAAATGATAATCAATTTCTATATGTCGAGTGACTTCGCGAAAAATAGGAATGTGTGCAATTTGCAAGGCTGACATATTATCACATAAGATGACCGGAGCACATCAGAGAGGAATACCAAGTTCTTGAGAAAGAAGCAAAACCATTTGAGCTTGGCGACGGTGGAAGCCATTGCACGATACTCGAATTTGGCACTCAACCTAGCAATAGTAGATTGTTTCTTTACTATCCATGAGATCAAGTTGGATCCAAAGAAGAGACAACTACCTACAACTGAGCACCGATCGGAGGAGTCACCAGCCCAATACGCCTTTGAGTAAGCAAGTAACTGAGGAGTAGAAGCAAAGCAATGGATTCCTAATTGTAATGTCCCTTTGACAAACTGAAGGATTCTCTTCACTACCTGAAGATGAGAGGATCGTGGGTGTTGAAGAAATTGAGAGACATGATTGACAATGTATGCATGATCTGGTTGAGACAAGGTGAGATACTGCAAGCCCCCGACAATACTTCTGTAAATGGTGGGATTAGGTAGCATTTCGCCATCGTCATGTTGGAGATGAACTCTTGGTCGTAATAGAGTGGAACATGGAGAGCATTTTTTCATGTTGAACTTTTTGAGCAGGTTAGTGGCGTATCTCATTTGAGTAAGGAGCATGGAGCCAACATCAGATGAAATTTCCATGCCAAGGAAGTAGCCAAGAGCATCGAGATCTCAACAGTCAAATTCTTGACAAAGTAGCTTGAGAATTTGATCAATTAGTTAATTGTTGTTTCCTATAATGATGAGATCATCAACTTAGACTAAGATAATCATAGTTGAGGATTGATGTCTCTTAATGAATAAGGAAGAATCATATAGCCTTGCCTAGAATCCATGAAGAAGAATAAAGTGTTGAAGCCAATGGAACCAAGCTCGAGGGGCTTGTTTGAGACCATAGAGAGCACGAATGAGACGACAAATAATGTTGTCAAGTAGCATCTCTATAGCCTAGTGGTTGTTGCATATAAACTTCTTTTAACAGCAAGCCCTAGAGAAAGGCATTGCGAATGTCCAACTGATGAAGTCGCCAATGAAACATGGTGGCTAAAGACATAATTATGCGAATGGTTGTTGCTTAATCATTGGGCTAAAAGTCTCCTCAAAATCGATACCATGTTGTTGATGGTAGCCTTTGGCTACCAGTCAGGCTTTATAACCTCCAATAGTGTCATCAGCCTTCTATTTGATGTGGAGCACCCACTTGGAGCCAACGACAATGACATGAGGTGATGGTGGAACCAAGTCCCAAGTGTTGTTGCGAAGGAGAGCTTGGTACTCATCATCTATGGCTACACACGAGTGTGGGAACTGCTTAGCCTCTATATAAGAGCTCGACTCATGAAGAAGTGCATTGGAGAGCTTGTGTAATGCCCCGATCCCAGGCACGCTACCAAACCACAGTATCATAAGCAAAATTACACTAATTACAGAAATATTAAATAACTGTAACTAAGGCTCACCTTCAGGATCTCAATGTGCGGCTAGAAGCTCCAACTCCTGCACCTGGACTAGGCTGCATGCGGTCTGCACTTGAAAATCAAATAAGCACGCGTGAGTGACATCTAAGTCACCCAGTACGCACCCCACACACACAAACACAAAATCTCGACAAAACCATAAAAACTCATCTCTTTAATTTTCAAAGCTTGGTTTTCTTTTGAAAATCCTCTTTGCTTTTAAAATACCATTCCTTTCTCTTTTGTTCGAAATCACTTTAGAATTAAGTCCCACATCCATGCTCTTTTCAAAAGCCAGGTTTCTCTTTTTTTCTCAAAACATTTGGAAACTCATTCCAAAACCACATTCTCTTTCAAAAACACACTTTTGCATTTTCTTTTGAAACCTTTGGAATTCATTTTGCAAAACATATCCTTTTCAATACTTGGGATTTCTTCCCAAAATTACACTTTCAAATTCATATTACTGACCAGATCCAACCTAAAACACAATGCCTCTCGGGCTCAAAACCAAATCATAAATATTGGCTGGTAACTGGTAAAACATCATCATTATTCCATTTCAAGAGTTTAAGACCATTTCATAAGTCCAATCCTGATCAAACCACATTTCTTTTTCTTTACTCATTTCCACTTTTCTTTACTATTGTTACCTTGATCAGGGGTAACCAGGCGCACAAGCAGTAGGCGAGGACATCCTTTCCCCTACCTTCCTACATTGCCACAATGAAATTCCCCATGGGGGATGTCACCTCCCTAGCCAACCGGCCTCAATTTCTTTCAAATATGCATGGGGATATGTATTTGTCTGACGCTCCATCGATGACTCAAACAACTAGGTCCAATGACTTAGGCTCAGCCTACACCGTCAGTGACGCGAACAACTAGGCTCAATAACCTAGGCTCAGCCTACACTATCACGAGCTCGGTGACCCGAACAACTAGGTACAACGACCCAGGTTCAGCCTACACCGTCTGAAGCTTGGCAACCACAGTCGTGTCTGGCAACTGGTTTCATTGGAGCCTCTTCCTCCTACCACGTTGTCGACACCAACCCTCGTGGTTCCTTAACACATTATTAGTGTCTCATTTCAAAACTCTTTAACTTTGCTTTTCAAAACCATTTTCCATTTCATTCTTTCTGTTGTAGGAATCTGTCTCCTTGCAATACTTGACCCTCCACTGGGGTCTCAACTCAAGTCATGAAAACCATGCTTAAAATCATAAATTGGGTTTCATGCACAAAAACCACGCATATTTAGCCATTTTGTTCATTTATAGGGTCCAAAACCCAAAACCGCACAAAATCATTCTTTTCATTCATTTATGGGGTCAAAACCCAAAACCATGTCCAAATTTATTTATTTGGGTTCCACATTCCTCCATGTCATTACATGGGGAAACATCACTTACATATGCTCAACATACCTTTTAAAACCATTAATCATTCATTTGCATTCATATCTGCCTATATCAAGGCCAGGGCAAAAATGACAGACCAAATTTCAGGTTCGGTATAAGGAAATCCCCTGATTCGGTATACCGAACTTCTTTGGTATACAGAAACCCCTATTTCTGTCAACCGAAAGATTTTGGTCTACTGAAACCAACGATACTGGTTTAATCAATCAGGATTTCGGCATACCGAATCCCTCATAGACAGGGCACATCCCTGTTTCAGGCGGTGAAAAATTGCCCAATGTGGAAGTCTCGATTAGACCTGCCAAACACACATCATAAATCATGGGGTGTAGACCCTTGAGTCTACCTCAAAACCCTCAAACCATTCCTTAATCCATCAACTATGTGATTCATACGAAAATCACAAAGGGGAAGAGCTCAGTGAAACCTATTGTAGCTTACACCCTCAAAACACATTCAATCGACATATTTTCATCCTAACCGCTTGATATCTATATTTTCATGCAATACAACTCATTCTCATCCTTTTCCTTATTTTTCTATGATTTACATGCATTTTTCGCCATTTACTTATTACCCAAACAACGGCGAAACGAGTAAGGAATAGGGGTCGCGTACCTTTGATGGCGCCCCAGCAATCCTTCCTGCACTCTGTCAAGCCTCCTCGCGCCCCGACGAAGCCTCCTCGCGCCCCGACGAAGCCTCCTCCGCCGGAGGATCATACGAGCAGCTCCCATCACTTCCTCGATTGCACGCACGTCGTTCATCCTCCCCCTCTTCCTCCTCGTGTCGCAGCTCACCCTCTTCCACTCACCTCGGCCTCTCTTATCCCCTCCTCCCGCATCATGCTAGCCGCCTATCGCGTCGGAGGTGACGACGAGGCACAGGTCGCTGGTTAGTGGTGGCACGGGCTGTGTAAGGTGAAGGGGAAGAAGACGGATGTGTGGTGAGCTCGTGAGTGCGAGAAGGAGAAAAAGAAAGAAAGAAAGAAAAGAGGAAAGAACGGGCACGTAAATCGAGGCGACTGTGCATCCTCAAACTGGACTCCTCATTGGTCCCTAATCACAAGCAGGTGCACAGAAAGCCAACCACAAGCTCACACATCCAAGAAATAATAGATTATCCATGGTCTAGCCACGGTCATGTCTGACAATTGATATTTTTTACAATTTGTCAACACCATCCATTCATGGTCCCACACTGGCAATCATGGTCGTGCTTGACAACTGGTTTCTTTGGAGTGTCATTCTCCTATCATATTGTCGACACCAACAACACATTCTTAGTGTTTTATTTTCAAAAAACTTTTGAGGTTTTTTCCATTTAAAACCATTTCTATTTCATTCTCTTCATTACAGGAATCTATCCATGCAACACATGAGCCTCTACTAGGGTACCAACTCAATTCACGAAAACCACACTTTAAAATAATAAATTGGGTCTCATGCCCAAAATTACATAAAACCACACATTTAATCACTTATATTCCTTTTTAGGGTTTGAAGCCCAAAACCTATCCCAAATTTACTTATTTGGGTTCCTTATTCCTCCAAGACATTTACATGGGGAAAGCACCCTAAACACATGTTCATTATCCAATTAAAACCTTTATTTCAATTTTCTATTCACATTTATATATATCAGGGCTAGGGCAAAATCGGTAGACCGAAAACTAGGTTCGGTATACCAAAAATCCTTGGTTTGGTATACCGAACATTTTCGATATACAGAAACTCCCTGTTTCGGTCAGCCGAGTAATTTCGGTCTATCAAAACTAGGTATCCTAGCCTAATCTAACAGGAATTCAGTATGTTGAACGCAGTTCGGCATGCCGAATTGCCCGTGACCAGGGCACCACCCATGTTTCAACCTACACATTTTGCCGAAATTGGTAGCCTCCGACGGACCCCTCAAACAAGCATCATAAAACACAAATAAATAATAGGGTGTAGACCTTTCAGTCTACTTCAAAAGCCCTCAAACCATACATAAATTCATTCATCATGCAGTCCATATGAAAATCAAAAAGAGGTGAAGCTCGTTTTGAGTTACTATGGCTTACATCTCTAAATCTCGTATAAACCTACAAATTTTCTTCCTAATCACATGATATCTACATATTCATGCTATCCATCACATTCTCATCCATTCTACTTTTTTTTTATGATTTTACAAGCATTTGTTCTCATTTTTCATGCATTTAACATATTAAAATAACACCATAGAAACGAGGGAGAAAAAGAATCACATACCTCAAGTGGCACCCTGACGACCTCCCCCGCACTCCGGCGAACCTCTCCTTGCCCTAGTGAAGCCTTCTTTGTCGGCGAAGCACGTAGACAAGGCACCCCACCTTTGGCTCATGCACACTCCTCCTCTCCTTCTCTCTCTTGGTTCCTTTTCTGCTTGCCTCCACTCCTCTATATCTACTCCTCCCCACGTTGCCTTGGCCGCCCATCACGTCGAAAGGGATGGGGAGGCACAGGCCGTCAGCTATGGTGGCACAAGTTAGGAAAGAAGAAGAAGAGGACAGAGATGGGGAGAGCTCGTGAGAGAGGGAGAGAAAAGAAGGAAAGGAAAATGGGAGAAAAGATAGGCACGTAATTCGAGGTAGCTGTGCATCTTCATATCGGACTCCACATTGGTCCTATAACAAAAGTTGGTGCACAGAAAGCCAACCAAATCCTCACAATCACAAGAAACAACAGATTATCCATTAGTAAACCATTTATACAATATTACAATTAATTACATGGCTTACAATTAAAAATGGATAATCTGGCCCAAGAGTCACATCCTACCCCCTTAAAAGAATTTTGTTCTGGAAATTTAGCTCTAGTAAAATAGGAAGGGGTACTGTCTTTGGATGTCCACCTCATGCTCCCAGGTAACCTTTTTTGTACCATGGTGTTGTCACTGAACTAACACCAATGGAATTACTTTAATGCTAAGGACTTGCTCTTTTCTGTCTAGTATTAGAACTGCATTTTCCACCATAGAGAGGTCTTCCCTTAGCTCCTCTGGTTGCACCGGTATCACCAGGGATGCATCGGCCAAACACTTCCTTAACATAGATACATGAAAGGTGTTATGTACACCAGCCAACTCTGGAAGTAGATCTAGTCTATATGCCACCTCACCAACCATCATTGTAATCTGGTCCGGTTTGATGTATCTTGGGCTCAATTTGCCTCTCTTTCCGAACCGCATCACACCCTTTGTTGGTGACACCTTTAGGAAAACGAAGTCTCCTACCTCTAATTCCATAGGTCTCCGCCTCCTATCTGTATAGCTCTTCTGCCGACTCTGGGCAGACAACAACTTCTTCTGATCAGATCCACCATGTCCTCGTATTGCTGTACGATCTCGAGCCCAACTAACTGTCTCTCACCTACCTCACTCTAGTAAGTGGGTATCCTACAGGGTCTACCATACAATGCCTCATATTGTGCCATACCAATACTGGCGTCGTAACTATTGTGATATGCAAACTCAATTAAAGGTTAGTGATCCTCCCAACTACCACCAAAGTCCAAGGCACAGGTCCACAACATTTCCTCTAGTGCCTAGATGGTTCTCTCTATCTAACCATCCATTTGGGGGTGAAAGGCAGTACTAAAGTTCAACACCGTGCCAAAAGGCTCCTGCAGAGCTCCCTAGAATCTTGATATAAACCTTGTGTCTTTGTCAAACACAATAGACATTGGGACACCATGCAATTTCATAATCTTTGCCACATACAACTCTGCCAGCTTTGCCAAAGGAAGATTCACCCTCATTGGCAAGACATGTGCCAATTTTGAAAGGCGATCTACTATTACCCAAACTATATCATTCTTTCTTCGGGTCCATGGCAAACCCGTCACTAAATTTATCGACACATTTTCCCATTTCCACACTGGAACATCTAGAGGCTGCAAAGTCCCTTTGGGCTTCTGGTGCTCTATTTTCTCCCTCCGGCAGGTTACACACTTCACCACATACTCGGCAATCTCCCTCTTCATTCTAGGCCACCAGAAATTCCTCTTCAGGCCTTTATACATCTTGGTGCTTCCTGGGTGGATAGTATATCTGAAGAGGTGAGCTTCATCCAGCAGACTATTCTTGATTTCCTCTATTTGAGGTATATATAATCTCAAATCATACCTCAACCCACCATCTACCTTGACTGAAAAGTGAAAGGCATTACTAGCTTCCAGCTTCCTCCAGATGGCTGAGACAAAAGAATCATACTGCTGAGTTGTGTCAATCGCCTCGACCATCCTCGGGTAAACAGACAAATTGGCAACACCACTCTGGTAGCACCTTGAGATTGTCTCTAAGGCCTGCACTCCACTAGCCCTTCTAACAATTTCCATTCACGAATCATTTGGCTAGTCATGACATGAGTGCATCTGCTGAGAGCATCTGCAACCACATTTACTTTCCTTAGATGGTAGGACAAACTAAAATCATAATCCTTGATATACTCCACTCAACGCCTTTGTCTCAGGTTTAAATCCTTCTGAGTAATGATGTACTTCAGACTTTTATGATATATGTACACCTCAAACTATTCGCCATACAAATAATGCGTCCAAATCTTCATGGCAAACACAACAACTGCCATCTCCAAATCATGGGTGGGATAATTCTTCTCATGGTCCTTCAATTGATGCGACGCATACGCCACAACCCTACCTTGTTGCATCAGTACACACCCCAAATCAGTACCACAGGCATCACTGTAGATAGTGAAACCATCACTTCTAGAGGGTAAAGTCAAAACTAGGGCTAATACCAGACGAGCCTTAAATTTGTTGAAGCTCTTCTCGCACTACCAATCCCAGGTAAAGTGCACTTCCTTTTTGGTCAGTTTGGTCAATGGTGTAGTAATCTTGGAGAAATCTTGAATGAATCTCCAATAATATCCTTCCAGGCTAAGAAAACTTCTAATCTCAGTTACTATCTTCAGTTTGGCCCAACTGCTCACAGCCTCCACTTTTGCTAGATATACCTTAATGCCTTCTCTGAAATGATATGACCAAGAAGGATACCTCCTCAAGCCAAAACTCACACTTGGAGAACTTAGCATAAAGCTTATGCTGCCTTAGCGTCTCCAGTACAATCCTCAAATGCCTCCGATGGGTCTGAAAATCAAGAGAATACACCAGAACATCATCCACGAAGATGACCAAAAACTGATCCAAATAGGGCCTGAACACCCTATTCATCAGGTCAATAAAAGCAACTGATGCATTCGTCAACCCAAATGACATTACCAAAAACTCAAAATATCCATAACGGGTGAGAAAGGCTGTCTTCTGCACATTTGGCTAATTGATCCTCAACTGATGGTATCTAGATCTCAAGTCTATCTTGGAAAACACCAATGCTCCCTGCAACTGGTTGAACAAATCATCGACCCTAGGTAGTGGATACTTGTTCTTTGTAGTGATTTGGTTCAACATCCGGTAGTCTATACAGAGCTGAAATGAACCATCGTTCTTCTTAACGAACAAGAATCGATGCTCCCCAAGGTGAAACACTAGGACGAACGAATCTCTTATCCATCAATTCGTACAGTTGATTCCAGAGCTCCCTCAATTCAACGAGTGCCATCCTGTTTGAAGGCTTGGAAATAGGACCTAATCCCTGCACTAAATCAATCACAAACTCCACTTCCTTGTGCGGTGGCATAACAGGCAATTCCTCTGGAAAAACATCAGGATAGTCTCGTACCACTGGCAAGTCCTGAATCTCAATGATATGCGTAGTAGAAGTTGTCACACAGGACAAATAGCCCACACTACTTCTTGCTAAATGATGATAGGCCTTGGTAGCAGAAATCACTTTACTGGGCTCACCTAGTCTAATGCCGTGTACCACACACCAGCCTTCGCCTGGGCACTCTGCCAGAACTCTTCTCTTGGCACAATCTATCATGGCTGAATGCTGTGCCAGCCAGTCCATTCCAAGGATAACATCATAATCCTGCATATCCATCTGAATCAAGTTAACCTGCAATTCCTGTCTCCCAGCTAGATATCAACTGGTCTTAGATACCTTCATGTTAGACTGTGTTCTCCCAATGGAGTGACTACATCCAGGTGGAATGCCAATTTGGCTAGTCTAGTTCCGATCTACGAAGCAAATGACTTGGAGACAAAAGAAAATGAACTCCCAAAGTTGAACAAGACTCGGGCCATCCAATCAGCCACAAGAAAAGATCCTATCATAAACATTATAACTTTAATCATGGTCATAATAAAAGATAGTGTTGATTACAGATAGATCCATTACTACAAGACACGATTTAACTCATATAGCCGTACTAGTTCTCACCTTTTACCACATCTCTAGATGGACCAGCATCTAGGGAAGCAATGGAGAACACTCTCCCCATGGTAGGCTGGCGAGGCGCATCTCTCGCTAGCTTCGACTGACTAGGATAGTCCCTCTTATAGTGCCAGAACTTCCCATAGTTGTAGCATACTATACTGTCTAAGCTCCCATGCCTATGCCAACACTACGTCGCAACATACCCCTTCTTACCACAAACATGGCACAGTCCCACCTATGGACCACTGCTGGATCACGCATGGCTGAAACCCACACTCTCCTCCCTACCAGATGTAGGCCGCTCCTTCCGCTTCTTCCTAGAGCTACTAGAAGTCCCAGAACCTGGCGCTCTAGTCATTGACGGTTGAGAAATGGAAGATTGGGAGACAGACTTCCTCCCCTTTTCCTTCTTAGGATACTCTTCCTGGAATAGCCTACAATCATCCTTATTGCAGCTTACAAGCTCAATAGCATCTGCTAAAGTCTGGCATCTGAAGCCAATAACTTTGGATCTCAGCACAAGATTGAGTCCCTCCATGGATTTCTCGGCTTTGTTCTTCTCAGAAACTACAACATGAGAGAACTACTCTAGCCGAAGGAAGGATGAGTCATACTCAGCCATAGTCTGACTCCCTTGCTTAAGGTTTTGGAATTCTCTGTCCATGTCATGCCCCACATTTTCTACAATAATTGAAAACAAATTAAATCATGGGAAAATTAAAGCCAAACAGTTAATATCTAACTACCAGGAACCTACGTGTGTGGCTAGGAGACTCCAGACTATATGCCTATGCTAACCCCTTGCATGCCTGCACCTGTAAATCAAAACAGGAGGAAAAACGTATGAGTGATAGGAGTCACCAAATATACACCCCAAGGAAAATCACGGAAAACAAAACTATAATCAACTTCCCTTCTAAATTCATTTCGCAAATAATTTCTCAAAACCTCATAAACTAGGCCCATACCGGCCAAAACCACAATCGGGGCTCTACTAGCCCAAAGCCACAAGTAAAGGACCTTAATGGCCAAAACCACACACAGTGAGTCGGGAAGTCCGGCCCCAGGCAACCTAACTTTGGCCACACTCTGTCCAACATGGAGCAACCTCGGCGTTCGATTCTCCCACCTGGAGAACCCTCACAAAGCCAACCCCTCCTTGGGAAGGCTGTCCTTTCTCTCAAGACGCTACCAACTACAGGGCACGTGTCCCACCAGCACTGGCCACCACAAGGTCTGCCTCTTCATGCCGTCCTCCACACACGGTGCTCAGGAGGGAGTATCATACCTCCACACCCGACGACACCCGAGCCCTAGTGCTCATAGCGACAGCAGGAGTATCATACCTCCCCGTCATGCCGCAAGACACCTCAACCCGGGGACCGCAATCCTAACCTCGAGACGACAGTCAAGGAGTTTTATACCTCTAGGACTCGACGCCCCTTAACCTCAGGTATCTCGGCCCTTGACCTCAACCAGGGAGTCGCGCCCGTCCACTCGAGAATGCCGTCACATTCCCTAGTCCTGACGACACGGTCCCACACTGTCTCAGCCTGCACATAGAAAACCACGAAAATCATTTTCCAAAACAAGCCAACTATTTCTTTGAAACCCATTTCCAAAACCATTTTCATAACTTTGAAAATTCTTCCAAAACCTCAGTAAGACGGCGGGTCAAGTGTCCCAGGGAACCACAACTGAAGGCCCACCATCCCATCTTACAGGGACAAAACACAGCAATCCAGAAAGCCCTCGGAAAACACATTTTATAAGCATATTTGGGCCTTGAATCGGCATGCTAGAAAACAGGTCTGGTATGCCGAAATCCCTGGTTTGGTAGACCAATCTGGATTGATCAACCAAATCAGGTCAACGGTCAACTCTCATGCCAAATTCGGCATACCGAAACAGGTTCGGTCGATTGAAATCTCCTGATTCGGGCGACCGTCCAAAATTGGACGATCGAATTTTGACCAAAGGACCTAATCTAACAAAAAAAATGCCATAACAAAATGGTTCGCTATGCCTAATTCTACGAAAAACAGAAAATGGCCCACACCCTACATTCCGAAATGGCCCCAACTAGGACCTCCGATCGGACCCACTAAACAAGCACCAAAAAACCTACATAAATCATAAGATGTAGACCCTCAAGTCTACTACAAATCCCAGCAAACAAAACTAAAATCAATTCACTATGTATCAAGATAAAACATCACAAAGGTAGAAGGGTAAAAATGACCCAAAACATACCAACCGCCATAAATGTCCATAAATTCACCATAAATTCTCATAAAATCACAATCAATTCTAGAAATGTAAATTTAGCTAGATTTCATGCAACCCTATCAATTTCTACCATTTTACATGATTTCTACACATTAATTTGGAGGTACGTACCCGAAAATGAGCTCCGACGACCACCGACGAATTCCAGTGAACTCCGGCAGCCCCGCACGTCCTCCGACACTCCACGGCCCCAAGGACGTTGCTCTAGAGCCTCCCGCACCACCACAAGCTACCGCGAGCCTCCACCTCCCGTCTCCCACTCTCGGCTATCTCTCTACCTCCTGCACCCACCTGCAATGGAAGGAGGAGTGAGGAAGGAAATGGAGAAGAAGTGGAGGGCGAAAAGAGAGGAGGAAAAGAAAAGAGGGATGAAGGCTGGGGCTCGTCTGAAGTTTCGATGGTTGGGGAAGGCTTGCCCCCCTGCATGCGTTAAATACATGGGGGAAGAGGTCGCCACGCACTTGCCCGCCATCCTCCAGCACGGGCATAACAGCCACTCCCTGGCCCCTACTAGCCTCGCCGCACACAAACCAACCACCAGCTCCCAAGCACAAACCAATAGCTCCTCGCACCAACCACCCAACCACTTGCCACAACCAATTATCCAAGAGCGCGGGCCCACACGGACCCACACCCGGGCCCACAAACACAGTGCCACAATGCACAGTGCTAAACCACGCACAGGGACATGCAAACAGAAGCCGGCCCACGAGGCCTAAGCCCAAAAGTACAAAACCACACAACGAGCCTCAAAACAGTAATACCCATCTAGGAATAAAATTCATAAAATGTAAATAACTTCAAAATGTAATTAATTCATCCTAACCACCTTAAAAGAAACGGCTACTGGGCTAAGATGGCTTCCATATGTTCCCACGTGGCCTCCTCGGCTCCATGATGCCGCCACCGCACCAAAACTAGTGGAATCACCTTATTCCGCAGCACTTGTTCCTTCGCAAAGGATAGATCTTCCGAGAGCCCTTCTGGCTGAACTGGAATCACATGAGAGATGTCAGCCAGGCACTTCCTCAGCATGGAGACATGGAACACGTTAGGCATAGACGAGATCTCTGGTGACAGATCTTCAAAAACGCATAGTCTCCCACCAGAAACTCCAACGGTCTCTGCCTCCTGTCGACATAGCTCTTCTACCGACTTTATGTAGCCAATAGCCTACTACCGATCAAATCCACCTTGTCTGCATACAGCTGCACAAGCTTAGGACCAAGTAACTAACACTCGCCCACCTCACTCCAGCAAAATGGCGATATGCATCGCCTGAAATGCTTCATACGGTGCCATCCCAATGCTCAAGTGATAGCTACTGTTGTAGGTGAACTCAATCAGTGGCAAATGGTCCTCCCAACTCCCCTGAAAGCCTAAGGTACATGCTCTAAGCATATCTTCTAGTGTCTGGATAGTCCTCTCTGTTTGACCATCCGACTGAGGATGAAATGCAGTGCTATAGTTGAGCACAGTGACAAAGGCCTCCTGTAGAGTTCTCCAGAACCTTGAGGTGAACCTCGTGTCTCTGTTTGATACGATGGACGCCGGAACACCATGCATCCTCACCACCTCGGAGACATACAACTCCGCCTAGTGGTGCATCAGAAACTTCACCCGGGTGGCCAGGAATTGAGCAGACTTGGTTAGCCGATCCACGATCACCCACATGGTGTCATTCTTCCTCTAAGTCCGCGGCAAACCAGTCACAAAGTCCATCGAGATGTGCTCCCTCTTCCACACAGGAATATCGAATAGCTGCAAGGTCCCTCTAGGTCTCTGGTGCTCTGCCATGACCAACTGGCAGGTAGTACACCTCGCCACTTGGTCAGCAACATCTCTCTTCATGCAAAGCCACCAAAAGTTCCGCTTCAGGTCTTGGTAAATCTTCATACTACTAGGGTGTATAGTGTACCTAGACCAATGTGCTTCATCCAACAACCTCTACCTGGCCTCCTCATGTTAGGGCACATATAGACGCATGTCATACCTCAGCTCTCCATATGCCCCAATAGAGAAATGAGGCTCTCCACCAACCTCAAGTTTCTCAAACACAACCTAAACAAACGGATCCAGCTGCTGATAGGTGACAATAAACTCCAACAGCTTCGAGCGAACAGACGGGCTGGCCACCCAGGCACCAACCATTCCCTCAGCTTGCCGTTTCGGCCTGCAGCTCACCAGATGCTCCAACATGGTCCACTCCTTGACCATCAGGCTTGCCTTCACGTGCATACGCCAACTCGAAGCATCGGCGACCACGTTGGCCTTGCTAGGGTGGTAGGACAGGCTGAATTCATAGTCCTTCAAATACTCCACCCAGCGATGCTGCCTCAAGTTGAGGTCCCCTTGCGTGAAGATATACTTCAAACTCTGATGATCCGTGAAGACCTCAAACTACTCCCCATTGAGATAGTGTTGCCAGAGCTTGAGAGCGAACACTACGGTAGCTAACTCCAAGTCGTGGGTCAGGTAGTTCTTCTCATGATCCTTCAACTGGCGCGAAGCATATGCGATAGCAATGCCATGCTGCATCAAAACACACCCTAACCCAACACCACTAGCATCACTATACACAGTGAAGCCACCACTTCTAGAAGGCAAAGTCAACACAGGGGCAGAAACCAAATGAGACTTCAACTCTTGGAAACTCGCCACAGAATTCTAGTCCCAGCAAAAAGGAACACCCTTCCTGGTCAACTCTCTCAAAGGCACGGCTATGGAGGAGAAATCCCTGATAAACCTCCTATAATAGCCCACCAGACCCAAGAAACTCCTAATCTTTGACATAGTCCTGGGTCGCTCCCAACTACTCACCGCCTCAACCTTGGTAGGATCCAGTCTGATGCCTTCTATCGAAATCAAATGGCTAAGGAACATGACTTCACTCAGTCAAAACTCACACTTGGAGAATTTGACATACAGCTGATGATGCCTTAGAGTATCCAAAACCGCCTTCAGGTGCAAGGTGTGAATCTCAACATCAAGAGAATAGACCAGCATGTCATCAACAAAAACCACAATGAAGTGGTCCATGAAAGGGCTGAAAATCTTGTTCATCAGATCCATAAACGCAGTCAGTGCATTGGACAAGTCGAAAGGCATGTCTGTGAACTCGTAATGCCTGTACCGCATCCAAAAAGTAGTCTTCTGAATGTCTAGGTCTCGGATCCTCAACTGGTGATACCTTGACCTCAGATCAATCTTTGAGAACACCGATGCAGACTGCAACTGGTCGAACAGGTCATCAATACGGGGCAAGGGATAATTGTTCTTCACTGTGATATGGTTCAGCTTCCGATAATCTATACATAGTCAGAGCGAACCATCCTTCTTGCGGACAAACAAGACAGGTGCTCCCCATTGAGACACACTTCGCCTGATAAACCCCTTGTCCAACAACTCTTGCAATTGAGTCTTGAGCTCTCGCAATTCCGCTGGTGCTATGCGATAGGGAGGCTTCAACACAACACCAGAGCTAGGGATCAGATCGATCAAGAACTCGACTTCCCTGTGAGGTGGCATGCCAAGCAAATCGTTAAGGAAACATCGGGATATTCACACACCAGAGAGATGTTGTGAACACCCAACTCAGGAGAAGTGGAGGTAACTATACTGGCTAGATACCCCACGCAACCCTTGACCAAAGATTTATAAGCCTTCATAGCAGAAATGACAAGCTTAGGCTCACCCTAACACCCACCTTGCACAAAGAAAGACCCATTCTCAGGAGACCTCAAATAAACTCTCCTCCTAGCACAGTCGATTAAAGTGGACTGTTGCGCCAACCAATCCATGTCGAGTATCACATCGTACTCCTACATGTCCATCACAATCAGGCTAGCGTCGAACTCTCAGCCATTCAGCATCAAATCGATAGACCACAAATACCTCCAAGCCAAACTGTGCTCCCCTAGTGGCGTCACCACGCTAAGATGAATGGCCAGTCTAGCTGGTTTCTCTCCCAACTTCACCGCAAAAGACTCAGAGATAAAGGAGAAAGAACTCCCTAAGTCGAACAACACTTTGGCCATTCGGCCAACCAAAATAAAAGAACCTGATGGCCAAACAAAACAACATCACACATTCATACAATCACGGAGATGTCCATGTTACAAGGAGATTACAACATATCTTAGAGGGTTACAGAACCAACTATTCATCCTTACCCTCAATAACATCTCCCGAAGACCTAGTGCCTGGAGCTATGATGGTGAACGCCCGTCCCCTAGTCGACTGTTGTTGCTTGCTTCCTGCCTTCTTAGGCGGTTCCGGACAAGATCTCTGAACGTGTCCCGCCTTCCCACAGTTATAGCACACCACCGAGGTAGGAGTCCAACTAGGTTGGGGAAAGAATGCAGTGATGTGGCCCACCTGACCATAGTTGAAGCACTAGTTCCCACTAGGAGTACTAGACCCTGTCTAACTGAGGCCAGCTCCACTACCCCCAGCAAAACTCCACCGGCCCATAGAGGAAACGTTGGACCTCACCTTTTGCTTCTTCTCAATGCTACCTGAGCTACCGGCACTTGGAGGACTGGAAAAAGAGAATCAGGAGGTAAAAGAATACTTACCCTTCCCTTTGGGACGATTCTCCAGAAACTTTAGATGCTCCGCCTCGAGGTAGTAAGCCATCCCAACCATGTCCTCCATAGTGTGGCACCTACAGCCTATCACCTTCACACATAGCCCGAGGTTCAAGCCGACCAGAAGCATCTGCACCGGCTCCTCAGACTCATAGGCAAGAGCAAAGCGTTCCAGGCGGGCAAACTCAGTCTCATACTCGAGCACCGACATCGTGCCCTGCTCCAGAATCCAGAAATCTCGGACAACTTCCCTTTTAAATTCATTTCACAAATCATTTCTCAAAACCTCATAAACCAGGACCACATCGGCCAAAACCACAATTGGGGCTCTACTAGCCCAAAGCCACAAGTAAAGGTTCTTAATGGCCAAAACCACACATAGTGAGTCGGGAAGCCCAACGCCAGGCAACCTAACTTTGGCCACACGCAGTCCGCCAAGGAGCGACCTCGGAGTTCTGCACTGCCACGGTGTGCCACCCTGTGCAAGAGCCAACCACCGTCCTGCAATTCTCCCACCTGGAGAACCCTCACAAAGCCAACCCCTCCTTGGGAAGGCTGTCCTATCTCTTAGGATGCTACCTGCTACGGGGCATGTGTCCCACCCGCACTGGCCACCATAGGGTCCACCTCATCACGATGTCCTCCACACATGATGCTCAAGAGGGAGTATCATACCACCACACCCGACGACACCCGAGCCTCAGTGCTCACAGTGGTAGTAGGAGTATCATACCTCCCCGTCATACCACAAGACACCTCAACCGACAGACCACACCCTAGCCTCGAGACGACAGTCAAGGAGTCTCATACCTCCAAGACCAGACGCCCCTCAGCCTCAGGTATCTTGGCTCTTGACCTCAACCAGGGAGTCACGCCCGACCACCCGAGAATGTCGTCACATTCCGTGGTCCTGACGACACAGTCCCACACTATCTTGGTCCGTACACAAAAAACCAGGAAAAACTTTTCCCAAAATAGGCCAACTGTTTCTTTGAAACCCATTTCCATAACCATTTTCATATCTATGAAAATTCGTCCAAAACCTCGGCAAAGCGACGCGTTAGGTGTCCTAGGGAACCACCACTTACGGCTCGCCATCCCATCTTACAAGGACAAAACACAGCAATCCAGAAAGCCCTCGGAAAACACATTTTATAAGCATATTTGGGCCCAGAATCGGCATGCCGGAAAATATGTCTGGTATGTTGAAAATCCCTGGTTTAGTAGACCGATTTGGATCGATCGACCGAATCAGGTCAACAGTCAACTCTCAGGCCAAATTCGATATACCGAAATTGGTTCGATCGATTGAAATCTCCTAATTCGGGCGACCGTCTAAAATTGGACGACCGAATTTCAACCAGAAGACCTAATATGATTGAAAAACGGCATACCGAAATGGTTCGGTATGTCGAATTCTATGAAAAACAGAAAATAACCCACACCCTACAGTCTGAAATGGCCCCAACTGGGACCTCCGATTGGACACCATAAACAAGCACCAAAAATCCTACATAAAACATAAGATGTAGAGCCTCAATTCTACTCAAAATCCCAACAAACAAAACTAAAATCCATTCACCATGCATCAAGATATAAAATCACAAAGCTAGAAGGGTTAAAATGACCCAAAACACATCCACTACCATAAATGTCCATAAATTCACCATAAATTCTCATAAAATCACAATAAAATCTAGAAATGTCAATCAACCAAGATTTCATGAAACGCTATCAATTTCTACAATTTCACATGATTTCTACACATTAAATTGTGGCAACTCTAGCAGCCCTACACGTCCTTCGACAGTCCACGGCCCCAAGGACGTTGCTCCGGATCCTCCTGCACCACCACAAGCCACCATGAGCCTCTGCCTCCCATCTCCCACTCTCGGCTATCTCTCTGTCTCCTGCACCCACCCGCAGCGGATGGAGGAGTGAGGAAGGAGATGGAGTAGAAGTGGAGGCCGAAAAGAGAGGAGGAAAAGAAAAGAGGGAAGAAGGTTGGGGCTCGGCTGGAATTCTGATGGTCGGGGAAGGCTCGCCCCCTGCACATGTTAAATACGCAAGGGAAGAGATCATCGCGCACCTGCCCACCAACCTCCAGCACATGCACAACAGCCAGTCCCTAGCCACCCACCAACCTTGCCGCACACAGACCAACTGGCATCTCCCAAGCACGAACCAATAGCTCCTTGCACCAACCACTGGCCATAACCAATGGTCCAAGATCGCAGGCCCACACAGAACCCACACCCAAGCCCATAAGCACAATTCCACAATGCACAGTGCCAAACCACGCACAGGGACACGTAAATAGAAGCTATCCCACGAGGCCCAAGCCTAAAAGCACAAAACCACACAATGGGTCTCAGAACAGTAACACCCGTCCAGGAATAAAATTCATAAAATGTAAATAATTACAAAATGAATTTTGCAGGTGTTATAGTCGAGCTTATCTCTTTCGTGCTTAGGGAAGCACCTCTCATAGAACGCCTCTCGGAACTCCTCCCAAGAGATCATTAGTAGGTCTGCATTCGGGAACTTGGCGCGGCGCACAGTTCTCCACCACTGATCTGCAACACCGTTGAGTGAAATGCTACAATCAGGACCCACTTCTCCACTGGACACTTAATCCCTTCTAGGATCTTCTCCACTTCTAGGAACCAAGCCTCACACTCCTTTGGTGTATTGCGCCCATCGAAGGTCAGCACGCCCAGCTAGCGGAATTACTTAATCCACGAGTCACCCTTCACCTCATCCCTGCTATTGCTACCGAAGGACTGGGCAAAATCCCGCATCATTTTGCCAAACTCTCATCTCATGCCCCACCATGCACTGCCCTCTCTTGTCATGGAGTCGGGCATTAGGGTCTTGCCACGACTGTTGCCTCAGCGAGACATCTTCCAGCAAATACAATAAAAATACAACCCAAAATTCAGGTGCAAGACTCTCTCAATTGTGCAGTCCTAGGGAGCCACTAGACGGGACATCACCAAGCTGGTGCATTAGGTGTAACCTTAACTCTGATACCACTATGTAACGCCCCGATCCCAATTACGTTACCAAGATTACAGTATCATAAGCAAAATTACGCTAATTACAACAATAATTAAATAATTGTAACTGTGGGAAGGCGGGACACGTTCAGAGATTTTGTCTGGAACCACCTAAGAAGGCGAGAAGCTTACCACAACAGCGGACTAGGGGACAGGTGTTCACTATTGCAGCTCCAGGCGCCGGGTCTTCGGGAGATGTTGTTGAGGGTAAGGATGATTAGTTTGTTCTGTAACCCTATGAGATATGTTGTAATCTCCTTGTAATCTGGACATCTGCTTGATTGAATGGATGTGTGGTGTTGTTTCGTTTGGCCATCAAGTTCTTTTATTGTGGCTGGTTGGATGGTTGAAGTGTTGTTTGACTCAGGGAGTTCTTTCTCCTTTATCTCTGAGTCATTTGTGGCAGAGTTGGGAGAGAGACTAGCTCGACTGGCCTTTCATCTCAGTGTGGTGACGCCGTTGGGGGAGCATAGTTTGGCATGGAGGTATCTGCGGTCTGTCAACTTGACGCTAAATGGCAAAGAGTTCGACGCCAGCCTGATCGTGATGGACATGCAGAAGTACGATGTGATACACGGCATGGATTGGTTGGCGCAACAGTCCGCTTTGATCGATAGTGCTCGGAGGAGAGTTTATTTTAGGTCTCCTGAAGATGGGTTTTTCATTGTGCTAGGTGGGTGTCAAGGTGAGCCTAAGCTTGTCATTTCAGCTATGAAGGCTTATAAGTCATTGGTCAGGGGTTGCGTGGGGTATCTAGCTAGTGTAGTTACCTCCATTTCTCCTGAGTTGGGTGTTCACAACATCTCTGTGGTGTGTGAATATCCCGACGTTTTCCATAACGATTTGCCTGGTATGCCACCTCACAGGGAAGTAGAGTTCTCAATCAATCTGATCCCCGGTTCTGGTGCTGTGTCGAAGCCTCTTTATCGCATGGCGCCAACGGAGTTGTAGGAGCTCAAGACTCAGTTGCAGGAGTTGCTGGACAAGGGGTTTATAAGGTCGAGTGTGTCTTCGTGGGGAGCGCCTGTCTTGTTCATCTGCAAGAAGGATGTTTCACTCTGACTATGTATAGACTATCGATGCTGAACCAGATCACGGTGAAGAACAAGTATCCCCTACCTCGCATTGATGACCTGTTCGACCAGTTGTAGTCTGCATCGGTGTTCTCGAAGATTGATCTGAGGTCAGGGTATCACTAGTTGAGGATACGTGACCCAGACATTTAGAAGACTGCTTTCCAGACGCAGTATGCGCATTACGAGTTCACGGTCATGCCTGTTGGCTTGACTAATGCACCAGCTACGTTCATGGACTTGATGAATAGGATTTTCAATCCTTTCCTGGACCAATTCGTCATAGTTTTTGTTGATGACATGCTGGTCTATTCTCCTGATGTTGAGACTCACGCCTTGCACCTGAGGGCAGTTTTGGATACTCTGAGGCGTCATCAGCTGTATGCCAAATTCTCCAAGTGTGAGTTCTGGCTGAGCGAAGTCATGTGTTTTGGCCATTTGATTTTTGGAGAAGGCATCAGAGTAGATCCTGCCAAGGTTGAGGCAGTGAGTTGTTGGGAGCGACCTAGGACTATGTCGGAGATTAGGAGTTTCTTGGGTCTGGTGGTCTATTATAACAGGTTTATCAGGGATTTCTCCTCCATAGCTGTGCCTTTGATAGAGTTGACGAGGAAGGGTGTTCCTTTTTGCTGGAACCAGAATTGTGAGGCGAGTTTCCAAGAGCTGAAGTCTCGTCTGGTTTCTGCCCCTGTGTTGAATCTGCCTTCTGGAAGTGGTGGCTTCACTATGTATAGTGATGCCAGTGGTGTTGGGTTAGGGTGTGTTCTGATGCAGCATGGCAATGTCATCACATATTCTTCGCACCAGTGGAAGGATCATGAGAAGAACTACCTGACCCACGATTTGGAGATGGCTTCCGTAGTGTTTGCTCTCAAGCTCTGGCGACACTATCTCTATGGGGAGCAGTTTGAGGTCTTCACCGATCATCAGAGCCTGAAGTATATCTTCACGTAGAGGGACCTCAACCTGAGGCAGCGTCGCTGGCTGGAGTATTTGAGGGACTATGATTTTAGCCTGTCCTACCAACCTAGCAAGGCCAACGTGGTCACTGATGCCTTGAGTCGGCGTACTCACGTGATGGCGAGCCTGATGGTCAAGGAGTGGACCATACTGGAGGATCTGGTGAGTTGCAGGCCAAAGCAGCAAGCTCGGGGAACGATTGGTGCTTAGGTGGCCAACCTGTCTATTCGCCTAAAGCTGTTAGAGTTTATTATTGCCTGTCAGTAGCTAGATCCGTTTGTTCAGGCTATGTTTGAGAAGCTTGAGGCTGGTGGAGTGTCTCACTTCTCTGTTGGGGCATATGGAGAGTTGAGGTATGACTTGAGTCTGTATGTGCCCCAGCATGAAGAGGCTAGGCAGACGTTGTTGGATGAAGTGCATCGGTCTAGGTACACTATACATCCTGGTAGTACGAAGTTGTACCGAGACATGAAGCGGAACTTTTGGTGGCCTAGCACGAAGAGAGATGTTGCCGACCATGTGGCGAGGTGTACTACCTGCTAGTTGGTCAAGACAGAGCACCAAAGACCTGGAGGAACCTTGCAGCCGTTGGATATCCCTGTGTGGAAGTGGGAGCACATCACGATGGACTTTGTGACTGGTTTGTTACGGACTCATAGGAAGAACGGCATCGTGTTGGTGATCGTGGATCAGTTAACCAAGTCTGCACACTTCCTGGCCATTCGGGTGAAGCTTCTGATGCATCGCCTGGTGGAGTTGTATGTCTCCGAGGTGGTGAGGCTGCATGGTGTTCCGGTGTCCATCGTGTCGGACAAAGACATAAGGTTCACCTCAAGGTTCTGAAGGACTCTGCAGGAGGCTTTTGGCACTATGCTCAACTATAGCACGGCATTTCATCCTCAGTCGGATGTTCAGATAGAGAGGACTATCTAGGCACTGGAAGATATGCTCAAAGCATGTGCCTTAGACTTTCATGGGAGTTGGGAGGACCAATTGCCATTGATTGAGTTCACCTACAACAATAGCTATCACTCGAGCATCGGGATGGTGTCGTACGAAGCTTTGTATGGTAGGCCATGCAGATCGTCAGTTTGCTAGAGCAAGGTGAGCGAGCATCAGTTGATTGGTCCTAAGCTTGTGTAGTTGTATGCGGACAAGGTGGATTTGATTCAAAGTAGGTTTTTGGTTGCACAGAGTCGACAGAAGAGCTATGCCAACAAGAGGCGGAGACTACTAGAGTTTCTGGTTGAAGACTATGTGTTTCTGAAGGTGTCGCCTACCAAGGGTGTCATGAGGTTCGAGAAGTGTGGTAGGCTGTGTCCTCGCTATATTGGACTGTACCAGATCACCTAGAGGATCGGTGAAGTCACTTATCGATTGGATCTACCACCAGAGATGTCATCTTTGCATGATGTGTTGCATGTCTCCATGCTGAGGAAGTGCCTAGCTGACGTTTCAATGTGATCCCAGTTCAGCCAGAAGGGCTCCAGGAAGATCTGTACTTTGTGGAGGATGCCATCGAGATTGTTGACCGCAAGGAGTAGGTGTTGCAGAATAAGGTGATTTCGTTGGTTTTGGTGCGGTGGCAGCATCATGGAGCCGAGGAGGCCACATGGGAACGTGAGGAAGCCATTCTAGCCCAGTACTCGTATCTTTTCGCCTAATTATTTCGAGGGTGAAATCTTCTTTTAAGGGTGTTAGGAAGTAACACCTGTAAAATTCATTTCGTAATTATTTACATTTCATGAATTTTATACCTAGATGGGTGTTACTGTTCCGAGGCCCGTTATGTGGTTTTGTGCTTTTGGGCTTGGGCGTCGTGGGTTGGCTTCTGTTTACGTGTCCCTGTGCGTGGTATGGCACTATGCATTGTGGCACTGTGGGTGTGGGGCCCAAGTGTGGGTCCGTGTGGGTCCGCATTTGTGGGCCGGTGATTGTGGCTTGCTATTGGCCTCGTGTTTGTGGTGGGTGGTTGGGTGCGTGTTGTGGCTGGCGAGGCTGGTTGTTAAGGGAGTGTTGGTGTGCACATTGTTGACTGGTTGCAAGCACACAGCCACCTACTCCTTCTACGTAGCATTATAAGCTGGAGGCCTCTGTCATGCACAACCCAAGCCTCCTTCTCTTTCCCCGTGCATTCTCTCCGTCCCGAGCACACATCCTTCTTCTCCTTCCTCCACTCATTCTCTCTCCCTCCACTCACATCCCCTCTCCCTTGATTCTCTCTTTTCTCTCTTCCTCTATCACTTCCCCCTATTTTCTCCTCCCCTGCGACCTCCTGTCTGTTTGGTGTGCTCGAGGGCCGGCGACGGTGTGTGGTGGCTCATGGTGGTATGTGGAGATCGAGTGGGGCGCTCTCGAGGCCGTGGTTGCGCCGAAGTTCACCGGATTCGCCGAAGGTCGGGGGGAGATCGTCAGAGGCATTTTTAGGTACGCATCTCCACCTCATGTAATAGAGAGAATGGAATTGGTAGAAAATTCTATGATTGCATGAAATCTAGGTAAATTTACATTACTAGAATTTATTGTGATTTGTTGTGTATTTATGGCTAATTTATTGGCATTTATGATGGTTGGTGCGTTTTGGGTCATTCTGACCATTCTGCCTTTCCGATTTTATATCTTGATGCATAGTGGATCGATTTTAGTTTTGTTTGTTGGGATTTGGAGTAAACTCGAGGGTCTACATCGTATGTTTTATGTAAGATTTTTGGTGCTTGTTTAAGGGGTCCGATCAGTGGTCCCATTTGGGGTGCTTTCGGACTATAGGGTTTTGGGCTGTTTTCTAGGATCGCAGAATTCAGCATACCGAAATGAAAATGGCATATCGAATCAGTGAATTTCGGTATACCGATTTCATTCGGTATACCGTTTTTATGTCAGTTTGGTCCTTCGGTTGATTTCGCCTACCAAATCACCCTGGTTGACCGAATCAGTGGATTTCGGCATACCGAACCTGATTTTCAACATGCCGAATCAGGGCCCAAATGAGTTTATAAAAATGTGTTTTTCGATGGCTTTGTGGATTGCCGTGTTTTGTCCCATTGGGAGGGACTGTGGGCCATCAGTGGTGGTCCCCTAGGACACTTGACGTGCCTCTTTGTTGAGGTTTTGGAAGAAATTTCAAAAGATATGAAAATGGTTTTGGAAATGGATTTCAAAGAAATAGTTGGCCTATTTTGGAAAATGTTTTCTTGATTTTCTGTGTGTGGGCCGAGATAGTGTAGGACCGTGTCGTCGGGACCAGGGAATGTGACAACATTCTCGGGTGGTCAGGCACAACTCCCTGGTTGAGGTCGGGGGCTGAGATACTTGAGGTTGAGGGGTGTTGGTCTTGGAGGTATGAGACTCCTTGACTGTCTTCTCGAGACTAAGGTTGTGGTTCGCGGGTTGAGGTGTCTTGTGGCATGATGGGGACGTATGATACTCCTATTGTCACTGTGAGCACTGAGGCTCGGGTGTTGTCGTGTGTGGAGGTATGATACTCCCTCCTGAGCATCGTGTGCGTAGGATACTGTGAGGAGGCATACCTTGTGGTGGCCAGTGCGGGTGGGACATGTGCCCCGTAGCTGGTAGCGTCCTGAGAGACAGGACAACCTTCCCAAGGAGGGGTTGGCTTTGTGAGGGTTCTCAAGGTGGAGAATCGTGGGACGGTGGTTGGCTCCTACACAGGGTGGCACACGGTGGCAGTGCAGAATGTCGTAATCGCTCCACGGTGGATTGCGTGTGGCCAGAGTTAGGTTGCCTGGTGCCGAGCTTCCCGACTCACTGTGTGTGGTTTTGGCAATTGAGGGCCATTGCTTGTGGCTTTAGACTAGTAGAGCCCAGTTGTGGTTTTGGCCGATGTGTGCCTGGTTATGATGTTTTGAGAAATGGTTTGCGAAATGAATTTAAAAGGAAAATTGATTATAGTTTTGTTTTCCGTGGTTTTCCTTAGGGTGCATACAAGGTGACTTTTGTCACTCATACGTTTTTCCTCGTGTTTTTGGTTTGCAGGTGTCGGCATGCAGACGTTTAGTGTAGTGCACTTAGTCTTGAGTCTCCTAGCCGCACACACAGGTTCCTGGTAGTTAGATATTTACTGTTTGGCTTTAATTTTCCCGTAATTTAATAGTTTTAAATTATTGTGGAAAATATGGGGCGTCATCAATGCTTGGGATTTCTTCCTAAAACCAAAACCATTCTCAAAACCCATGTCTCTTTCCTTTATACATTTTTAAAACCATTCTCATATCTCGAGAAAACCACCTTCTCGACCAGGTCTAGCCTAAAACACAATGCCTTATAGGAATCAAAACCAAAATCACAAATATAGGCTAGTAACTGGTTAAAACACAATTAATTTCTAAGATTTTAGGACAAGTCACAATTCCAATCCTAGCCAAACCACATTTCTTTCCTTTTTCACAAAACCACACACTTTTTTTATTCATTTCCACTTTTCTTTACTGATGTTACCTTGATCAGGGGTAACCAGGCACAAAAGCAATAGGTGAGGACACCATTTCCCCTACCTCCTTGCCCTACCGTGGTGAAATTCCCCATGTGGGATGACACTGCCCCATCCAACCGGCATCAATTCCGTTTCAAAAGCATGGGGATACCTCTTTATCTGACATCCCATTGTTGACCCGAACAACTAGATTCAATAACCTAAGCTCAGCCTACACAGTCACAAACATTGGTAGCCACGGTCGTGTTTGACATTTGATATTTTTTACAATTCGTCGACACCATCCACTCATGGTCCCACATTGGCAATCATGGTCGTGCCTGACAACTGGTTTCTTTGGAGTGTCATTCTCCTATCATATTGCTGACACCAACCCCTATGATCCCACAACACATTCTTAGTGTTTTATTTTCAAAAACTCTTGAGTTCTTCCCTTTTAAAACCATTTCCATTTCATTCTCTTTGTTACAGAAATCTATCCATGCAACACATGACCTTCTACTAGGGTACCAACTCAATTCACGAAAATCACACTTTAAAATCAAAAATTGGGTCTCATGCCAAAAATTACATAATACCACACATTTAGTCACTTTTATTCCTTTTTAGGGTTTCAAACCTAAAACCATTTCCAAATTTACATATTTAGGTTCCCTATTCCTCCATGACATTTACATGGGGAAAAAATCTTAAAGCTTTATTTCCATTCTCATTATCCAATTAAAACCTTTATTTCCATTTTCTATTCGCATTTATATATATCAAGGCTAGTGCAAAATCTGTAGACCAAAAACCAGGTTCGGTATACCGAAAATCCTTGGTTCGTATGCCAATATACCAAAACTCCCTATTGTGGTCGACCTAGTGATTTCGGTCTATCAAAACCATGTATCATAGCCTAATCTGATAGGAATTTGGGATGCCGAACCCAGTTTTGCATGCCGAATTTCACACGACCAGGGCACCTCCCCTATTTCAGCCTACACATTTCGTCAAAACTGGGAGCCTCTGACGAACCCCTCAAACAAGCATCATAAAACACAAATAAATCATGGGGTGTAGACCCTTGACTCTACTTCAAAACTCCTCAAACCATACATAAATCTATTCATCATGCAGTCCATACGAAAATCATAAAGAGGTGAAGCTTGTTTTGAGTTATTGTGGCTTACATCTCTAAATCTCGTATAAACCTACAAATTTTAATCCTAACCACATGATATCTACATATTCATGCTATCCATCACATTCTCATCCATTCTACTATTCTTCTATGATTTTACATGCATTTATTCTCATTTTTCATGCATTTAACATATTAAACTAACACCGTAGAAACGAGGGAGAAAAAGGGGTTGCATACCTCGGTGGCACTCCGATGACATCCCCCACACTCCGGTGAACCTCTCCTAGCCCTAGTGAAACCTTCTCTGCTGGTGAAACACATGGACAGGGCACCCCTCCTCTGGCTCACGCACACTCCTCCTCTCCTTCTCTCTCTCTTGGTTCCTCTTTTGCTCGCCTCTGCCCCTCTATATCTCCTCCTCCTCCCCGTGTCGTGTCAACCGTCCATCACATCGGAAGGGACGGGGAGGCACGGGTCGGGAATGAAGAAGAAGTGGACGGAGATGGGGATAGCTCGTGAGAGAAGGATAGAAAAGAAGGAAAGAAAAAAGAGAGCAAAGACAAGCACGCAAATCGAGGTAGCTGTGCATCTTCAAACTGGACTCCACATTGGTCCCATAACACAAGCAGGTGCACAGAAAAGCCAACCAAATCCTCATAATCATGAGAAACAATAGATTATTCATTAATAAACAATTTATGCAATATTACAATTAATTACATGGCTTACAACTAAAAATGGATAATCAAGCCCAAGTGTCACATGACGATAGCATGAGGACAACTCCTAGAACACTCTACTTAACCCATGTGCTAGTTCTATGAAATGTTCAACTTTATTTGATGTATTTTGATGTGCGTAACGCAGATTTTGTAATTCCATTAGAACTTATGGGCTTGTGTGCGAATTTTCCAATGGTTATTTAAGCCTTATGTAGGGCAACACGTGAAAAGAACTCCCATTTCTTTTCCTAGCCACCACCCGCTCCTTTGTTCCTCTCTTCTTCTTCCACCAAGGATGGCTGCATTTGGAGGCTCTTTGGAGGATAGATCCTAGGTGTGGAAGGTGGCCTCTTCCTTGCAATCTTGGCATCATTCATTATGGACCAAGGACAACCTTGGAGGAGGCTTGAAGTTGTGCTCTTGGAGGCAGCTCGAGGTGCTTCTTTGGAGGTGTTCGTGGGATCCATTTGAGAAGGCAAGGATGTGATGGAGAGGACATCGTTCTAGCTTGAAGTGATGTTTTTGCAAAGTTTCATCAAGGTTTTTAGGCTTGGACGGCTGAAAGGAGGAGGTTGTAATTTGGTTTTCTTCTGTGTTTCTCAATAAACCATCATCTCTTGTCTTAAAAGTTTGTTATTTAGGATCTAGTTTTATATTGTTGGGGATCATGTTATGCGGTTGAAGATGTGAATTTCAGTAATGGTTTCTGAATAAAAATCTGGTTTTGATGTTGTTAAGAAGAAGTTTAAAGTGACTAATGTGTGCACATCAATGCTGATTATGTATACACTTGCTTTTATCAAAATACTTGTGATTTGAAGGGAAAATACGCATGTGCTGTTCTTGTGCTTGAATACTGGTATTTTCCAGCAAGATGTCTATTGATTTAGAGTGCATTTATAAGATGAAAACATGTGTCTATTGCTACTAATTTGCATCATGTTAAAAGGTGCATTAATAGTGGATTATCTCTCTTGAAAATTTCAAGAAATTGGCATCCGAATTTCATCACAAATATAATTTCATTTCATGCCAAACTATGTGAAATTATTGCCACTCATTGGAGTTTCATTCAATTGCATGTGATCCCTTGTGTAGGAGTTAATCTTTAGTTGATGTTTTGCATTGAAATAGAGTTTGTTTTGATTGTCTTTATACTTTCATTTAGTTACATTCTAGGTCTAGCATTTCTATTGTTTAGTTCCTAGAAACAAGTTTTTGGGGTTTATTTTAAGACTTAAAATTCTAGTTTTCTTCTTTAGTAAGTCCTTAGAAATTTCTAGATAGAATTTCACCCAAGTCCCTATGGATACGACTCGTATTTGCTAGAGTATTACAATGTACACAGTGCACTTGTGGTACGTTTAGGACTTAAAATTCACAATCACGTTTTTGATGCCATTGTCAGGGACTTGTGTGTCAAACATTTATGATATTTATGGACTTTTAGGACTTGATTAAAAAATTTAAAAAAAATAATAATAACAATAATATTTTTGGGGTTTATTTTATGCACGGGTGGTGTCACGATTCTTCTAATTGTTTGATCCGTGTTGAGCCTTTAGGAGTAGGAATGGGTGAGCAACATAATCAACCCTTTAACATTAGAAGCTAGATGTTGCCCTATTAAAACCACCCACCCTTCATGTATTAGGTTACCTGAGGCAAATGGGGACCATTTTGAATTAAAATCTAACTATAATGCCCAATTGCCTAAATTTATGGGGTTTGAATCTAAGGATGCATACTGCTTTTTAAGTGAATTTGAAGAAGTATGCAGTATGATGAGGTTGCAACATCTTTCTGGGGATGCTGTAAGATTACGATTCATTCCATTTTCGTTGAAGGGCAACTCTAAAAATGGCTCTAAAGTTTACCCACCAACTCAATTTGCACATGGAATCAATTTTGCATGACATTTCTTAAGAAATACTATCCTTTGCACAAAACGATTAAGGTTAGGAATGAGATACATTCTTGTAGACAGAAAATGGGTGAGTCATTTTGGATATATCTAGATAGATTTAAGGAACTTTTGCTGTAATGTCCACATCATGGGATAGAGAAGTGGAGGTTGTGCCAAATTATTTATGAGGGATTAGACTTGTCCACCCACACTATGTTTGAATAAATGTGCTAAGGTGGTTTTATGAAAAAGAATGAAAATGAGGCTTGAGAGTTTATTGAGGATCTAGCTGAAAAGACTATGCAACGGGAAAGCACTACTGAGAATAGGAATGATAGGTTGGACCCATTAAGGGAATGCATTCCATTGAGGATTCTATAGCTTCTTTAGCTAAGAGAATCAAAGCACTTGAGATGAGAGATAGAAATAGTGTGGGTGTGTCTACTCCAAGGTGTAGTGGGTGTCACATGATGGGCCATGTGGTGAAGGAATGTCCTTCTTATATGGGCCAACATGATATTGGGCCTGAGCAATCAAATGCCTCATTTCCTAGGCCTAGGTATGACCCATTCTCCCAAACATATAACCCTAGTTGGAGAAATCACCCAAACATTTCTTGGGGTTAGCACTTATCTCGTAGGGGAAACCCATCTTCATCTTCTACCACTTATGGATCACAACAAGCTCAAAATCAATATAGGCTCGATCCTTAATTACACCAAAATCCCCAAGCTTGTTACCATCCTACTACATACACCCTGGATTTAATGAATATGATAGGAGGCTCACAATTCTAGAAAGAGAAATGGAGGCAATGTCTAGAGCAAATAGCCAAGCCATGGCCAAATTGGAAGCCCAACTAGGAAATATGGCAAACATGATAGGAAGAAGGGAACAAGGCACATTACCTAGTCAAACTGTGCCAAACCCTAGAGGGCAAAATAATGGGAATCAACAAGTACACATGATCCAAGATAATCATGTGAATCAAGTTAATTCAATACATACTTTAAGATCTGGGAAGAAAGTAGATAATCAAGTTTGGGACACTAGGGAGGATGACAAACCCATAGAAAGTTTACCTATAGATCAACATCCATCTACATCCTCACCTCCTCCACAATCTGAGGATGTTATAGAAAGGGAGGAGTTAAGAGTTGAGCAAGCTAAGGAACCTAGTAGACCCATTGCCCCATTCCCAAATAGGTTTAAGAACAAGAGGAATGATGTTCAATTAGAAAAAATAAAGGAAGTTTTTGGAAAAGTGAAGGTAAACAATCCTTTATTAGAAGCAATCCAGCAGGTACCCTCTTATGCCAAGTATCTTAAGGAATTGTGTATTAGAAAGAGACCAACGAGGGTGCCTAAGAAAGCCTGCCTTGCAGTTAATGTTAGCTCTATTTTCCTAGATCACCTTCCACCAAAGTATAAGGATCCCGGTAGCCCCACTATCTCGTGTGTTATTGGGGATACCAAAATTGATAAGGCTTTATTAGATCTAGGGGCGGGGCTAAATGTGATACTCTTTTCTGTTTATGAGCAATTAGGAATAGGAGGGGTGAAACCTACTAGGATAGTGGTGCAATTAGCAGATAGGACCCTCCATACACCTATGTGCATGGTGGAAGATGTATTGATTAAGGTAAGAGACTTTATCTATCCTATGGACTTTGTAGTAATTGAGACACAACCTTTAGCTAATCTGAAGGTTCAAATCCCTATTATATTTGGCAGGCCATTCCATGCGACTTCAGATGCATTAATCAATTGTCGGAATGGGTCTATGAGGATCACATATGGGATCTAACCCTCATGCTAAATGTGTTTGACTTAGAGAAAGAATTTAGTGGAATAGATCAAGAAAATTTTGAGGTTAATATGATCCAAGTATTCCCTGAAGAAGAATTCTCGAAAGATGGAGTTGAGTATGAGTTAAAGTACTTTGACTGACCATTTGAAAAACTATTTAAGGAAGAAATAGCTGCACTTGATGAGGTTGAGGATGTTTGCCATATTTCCCCATCTAAGGCCATTGTAGATGAGATTATGGAAGAGCCTAAGCCTTTCAGATCAGAATCCCTAGTGTTAGATCGAAAACCTTTACTTGAAAATTTATGGTATGCTTTTCTAAGAGAAAATCAATCTTTTCTAGTGATTATTGCTGCCAATCTATCTGAGCAACAAGAAAAGCAAGTCTTAGATGTATTAAAAGAAAATAAGGCAGTAATAGGATGGACAATGGTTGATATTAAAGAAATTAGCCCAACCATTGTCCATTGTAGGATTCACATGATCGATGATGCTAGACCTATGCAGGAGCCACAAAGATGACTTAATCCCGCCATTAAAGAAATAGTAAAGTGTTGGACAATGACATTATTTATCCTATTTTTGATAGCTCATGGGTTAGTCCTGTGCAGGTAGTTCACAAGAAATCAGGAATTACCTTAGTAGAAAATGAAAATAATGAGCTTATTCCCACTCGTGTGCAAATTGGATGGAGAGTATGCATAGACTATAGAAAAAATTCAATGCTGTCACAAGCAAGGATCACTTCCCATTACCCTTATTGATCAAATTCTTGCGAGGCTAGCTGAGCACGCATATTATTGCTTTTTAGATGGGTATTTCGGCTATAATCAGATTCTGGTCACACCTGAGGATCAAGAGAAGACAACCTCTACTTGTCCATTTGGGACATTTGCATACTGTCCGATGCCTTTTGGATTATGTAATGCACTGGCAACCTTTCAACGCTGTATGATGGGAATTTTCTCAGATATGGTGGAGAATTTTTTAGAAAATTTCATGGATGATATTTCAATTTTTGGATCCACATTTGATGAATGTCTCCACCATCTAGAGTTAGTATAAAAAAGATGTAAGGAGAAGAACCTAACATTGAATTGGGAGAAGTGCCATTTTATGGTGCAACAAGGTATTGTGTTATAAGACATATTCTGCTAAGGAGAGGGATGCAAGTTGATAAGGCCAAAGTAGAATTAATAGCAAACCTCCCTCCTCCTCCTTCTATTTTGGGGCATGTAGGATTTTACAGAAGGTTTATTAGAGATTTTATTAATGTAGCAAGACCATTAACTACTTTACTAGCTAAAGATGCCCCATTCAATTTTGATAAGCAATGTCAAGATTCATTTGACTATCTAAAGAAAATGTTAAGCTCGACCCCTATTGTTCACTCACCTATCTAGAGTGAAGCTTTTGAGCTCATGTGTAATGCTTCGGATTTTGCTATTAGAGCTACATTGGACCAAAGAATAGACAAGTTATTGAGGGTCATTTATTATGCTAGTCAGACCCTAAATGAGACCCAATTAAATTATTCCACCACAGAAAAGGTGTATTTGGCCATAGTATTTGCACTAGAGAAATTTAGATCTTATTTAGTTGGTGCTCATACTATAATTTATACGAATCATGCTGCATTGAAACATCTTTTAGCTAAGAAAGATGGTAAACCAAGATTGATCAGATGGATCTTATTATTACAAGAATTTGATCTTGAAATTAGGGATAAAAAAGGAAGATGAATGTTGTAGTAGATCATCTCTCACGATTGAGTACCCTACCTCCACATGATATTCCCATAGATGATATGTTTCTTGATGAACAACTTTGTGTCATTAACGTGGAAGCATGGTATGTAGACATTGTCAACTATTTGGTTATGGGATTAATCCAAGAGGAATAGTCTAAGCAAGACAAATATAGAATTTTCTCTAAGGTGAAGTACTTGTATTGGGATGATCCATATCTCTTTAAAAGATGCTTTGATCAAATCATTAGGAGATGCATACCAGACCAGGAAGTCAAGAATTCTTTCATTTTATCATGATCAGGCTTGTGGTGGACATTTTGGGCCCAATAAGACAGCGACCAAGGTACTTCAACGTGGATTTTTCTGGCCATCATTATTTAGAGATGCAACTGATTATTGCAAATGTTGTGCGAGATGCCAAGAAATGGGAAACTTTTCTAGAAGAAATATGATGCCCCTGAACCCCATTTTAGAAGTTGAAGTTTTTGACGTTTCGGGTATTGACTTTATGGGACCTTTCCCATGTTCATGAGGATTTATATACATTCTATTGGCTATTGATTATGTGTCAAAGTGGATAGAAGCCATCCTAACCAAGACCAATGATAATAGAGTTCTGATTGAATTTTTAAAATCTATTATTTTTTCAAGGTTTAGGGTACCTAAAGCCATCATTAGTGATAGAGGAACACATTTCTGCAATAGATCTTTTGAAGCATTAATGAAAAAGTATGGCATTACACATAAACTTGCTACCCCCTACCATCCCCAAACAAGTGGACAAGTTGAAGTCTCCAATACACAAAGTAAACAAATTCTGGAGAAGATATTTAAACCAAATAGAAAAGATTGGTTGAAAAATTTTGAAGATGCTTTATGGGCCTACCATACAGCTTTCAAAACTAATTTAGGCATCTCCCCTTATAGACTTGTATATGGAAAGACTTGCCACTTGCTGATTGAACTAGAACATAGGGCCTCGTGGGCTATTAAACAAGTTAACAAGGATTTAGAAACCGTAGGCCAAATTAGCAAATTGGAAGTGTTTGAGCTGGAGGAATTAAGGAATGAAGCATATGAGAATGCAAAGATTGTTAAGGAGAACACTAAGGTATTCCATGACAAAAAGATGTTAAGAAAAATATTTAGTTTAGGGCAAAAGGACCTTAGAAAACTTCTTAATTGGCTAAAGGACTATGGGCATTAGTAGAGATAGTGAGTTCTTTTCTTATTTGCTTTATCGCTTCATTTCGTTCTGTATTTTTCTTTTAGATTTTGTGGGTAGTACTGCTACAAGCTCTCTCAAGAAACAACTCGGCCACTAGGGTGACCTAGGGGTTTATGAAGTGGAGAAATTGAAGTCAAGGCAGATAGGGCCTTATGAAGTGGAGAAAGTTTACCCCTATGGTGCAGTAGATATTAGGAATTACAAGATTGGTGAAACTTTCAATGTTAATGGACAACGATTAAAGCCGTTCTTGGAATTACTTGATGAACGGGAAGGCAAGGGCATAAGTCTTCATGACACTTAATATGCGTGACCATGATTTTTGTAAAAAAGAGTCATTATGCTTGGTTTATTCTTATTTGTTTTATTCATGGTTTACTTTCTTTTTGTGTTGTGTTAGCAGTTCTTTTATTGTTTTGTCTATGAAGTTAGCTGGACCAAGTACTTATTTGTGCTATTATTTCTATTTTATTCTTACATTGAGGACAATGCATTATTTAGGTATTGGGGGGGTGGGGGGGGGAGGTCTTCTCTTGGCTTTGTTTTCTTTTCATGTACTTTTAGTGTTGTTGGAGTACCCCTTGAAAAAAAAATCATAGGAATTGTTCACAGTAGTTTAGTTAGTTAGAGGTAGATAAGTGCCTGTAATTGGAGTTTAAAGGTTGAGCTAATAGGATGGAATTCTCTTTAACTCTAGGATGGAAATGAAATCTGAAAAATAGCACCATCTGGATTATCATTAGGCACATATACACCTTAGCTTGCACTTACACTATAGTCCTTAATTAAGGAAAGTAGAGGAAACCCAAAACACCCTAGTTTGAGAAAAAGAAAAGAGAATGAAAAAAAGGAAAATAGAAAGAGCTAAAAAGCTAACAATCACCGAGTAACTAGATAATCATGCCTTAGGTAGGCAAGGCTATTCACGTAAAACGGTGACTGGAGGATGAAGCTCAAAAGAGAGTATGATAATAATAAGATTCTTGTCATTGTGGTCGTGGGTACTCGAGCGATTAAGTTTGTAAGGGTGTCACAACATCTAGTTGTAGATATCTCATTTTTGCATTTCCCAAAGCTCCCCTAGGATAGGAACGCTTGAGGTGCCCCAGATCACATGGCTAAGGAGCTCTAACCTTCTTCCAGATTTTTCCATGGAATTTCTATGTTTCTCTGGATTTTTAATGAATCTCTGCGGATTAAGATAAAAAATAGGGAGTAAAATGCAAAAAAGACCAAGAAGTTGCCACCTTGAGAGACAACAAGACTAGTTGCCACGTTGAGTGGTGACAAGTCTTGTTGCCACGTTGAGAGGCAACAAGTCTAGTTGCCTCTTTGGGAGGCAATGAGTCTCGTCGCCACATGAATAGGTGACGAGAATCTTGGACCTCTTTCTCCACATATTTTGTCATCCTAGGCTTTAATATTATATTTTGGATATTTATAAATATTATTATGATTTTATCCATAATTATTATAATTTCTATAATTTTCTAATAATAAAATATCTATGCATATCATATAAATCATTATAAATGCCTAATAAGTCCTGAAAATTCTAGAAATTTCGTTGACTTGATAATTAAGGTCACTTATCTTTATTTTTACCAAAAATGAGATTTTATGATAAGTTATCACATTTTTTTGTTATAGCTTATATTTAATTCATGATAATACCAAAAAATAAAGAAAAAATCCAAAATATCCAAATGATTGATAATCTATTTTAAATCAAATACATCATTGATTTTAATTGAGATTTCTCATAATTATTAAAGATTTGATTTTCAAATCCAATTTACTTAACATTTTAAGTGGTTTTTGAATTTGAAAATTAATTTAAAATATCTTTCAATTTTGAGTATGATTTTTCAGGATTGATTTGGTCAATATTTAATAATAGATTTGTAATGGATATTTTATGATATTTATTTTCAAAATTATTCCTTTTTGGTAGCTCGTTGCCACATGTACCTACGACTAGATGATGTGGTAGATTTCATGCCATTCAATTATTAATTCACCGCATGCGTTGAATCAAGGATCTTTTGACTAGTCGCCTATACTAGCTTCGGCTTAGAGATTCTATTGCCTGTGCTATAGTCGACGAGATCCATAAAAGAATTTTTTGCCATATTTTTTGATTTTAATCTTGGCCCTTTATCTATATCTCATCTTTGACGAGATCTCCATCCCCCAAACTCTATAAATAGTCCCCTAGGTTTTCAATCCAAGGGGAGGCACGTTAAAATTTCTAAGGAGCCACTTTGCAAACCCTAGGAAAAAAATTTGAGAGAGAGTGAGAGAGAGAGCCATAACCCTTCGTCTATGTCCATGCGCCTAGAAGCTTAGATCTTAGAGATCCAACCTCTTTCAAAGCCATAGCGTGTCTCCGAAGCTTCGTCTGATCGGCCTCTACTTCCGTTATCCACTCCAAAACACACGAGGTTGAAAGGGAGTATTTTTCTTATTGCATTTTTATTAACGTAATCCATTGCATCATATAATTGCCCATGGCATACGCATGTGGGGACAACCCCTCGGTTAGTATTTAGTTGCATGTTTATATTTTTCTTTGTTATCTTCCTTTTATTTGTTTACTTCACCTAGTCTAATATGTTTTCTTCTACTTGCTTATTTGTTTTGAAGGGAAGGATACTTACAAGAGCATGTAATGCCGTTGGGAAGCATCTTTCCATCGACCCAATGAACCGAGAGTCCACACAATCGCAACTCCCGCAATTTCCCTAAAGTACCTTGTCAACTGGCGAAAGCGAATCCACAAGTGATGATCACAAAGGTTATCGAAGTACGTGGATCAACGACGACCTTCATCAACACCCCTAAATCCACGCCCACACTAGTGTCCTAATGTCGTCTGGTTTAAGAGTCACTGGCCCAAAGCTCGCTACATGAGTAGCCAAGAAAGCCTAAGAATGCGAGAATCAAGTTAATAGAGTTATTTAAATAAGTTAAATAAAAGGGTGCAAGGTGGACTTGAAAATCTTAGTTAAGGATTATCCTCACTTAGACAAGGTGTATTTGGGCCAAATCTTTAGAAGGATGATGTGAAGGATAAGATAGTGTTTCCAAACCTTGAGAGAAAAGGGAGATCCTAATTAAAGGTGAAATCGAAAAGCTAAAGCGAAAGGACCTTCGAAAACTTCTTAATTAGCTAAAGGACTACGGGCCTTAGTCGAGATAGTGACTTCTTTTCTTATTTGCTTTACATCTTCATTTCGTTCTGTATTTATCTTTTAGATTTTGTGGGTAGAACTGCAATAAACTCTCTCAAGACACAACTCGGCCATTAGGGTGACCTAGGGGTTTAAAGTCTTGTTGCACGTGCTATGTGCAATCGTGATTCCTACAAAAGTTAGGATTTTGTTTTTATTTTCATAGATTAGTGTAGGTTTATGCTTTTCTCGAGGACTAGCTAAGAATAAGTATGGGGGAGTTTTGTTTATTGAATGATTCATGCATATATTATGAGTATTTTTCCATAGAAAAGATGCTTCACAAAGGTATTTTGATGTATTCTTGTAGGAATAAAGTTTTACTATCATAAATGGAGGAAAACGAGAATTAAAACTAATGTTCATGAAGATTTCCATATATGGTACGTTTCTGAATGTGCACAGAATTGAAGATAGCATGAAGACAACTCCGAGAACCCTCTACTCAACCCTTGTGCTAGTTCTTTGAAATGTGCAACTTTATTTGATGTATTTTGATCTGTGTACTATGGATTTTGTAATTCCCTTAGAACTTATGTGCTTGTGTGCTAATTTTCCATGGGTTATTTAAGCCTTGTGTAGGGCAACATGTGAAAAGAACTCCCATTTCTTTTCCTAGCCGCCACCCTCTCCTTTGTTCCTCTCTTCTTCTTCCACCAAGGCTAGCTACACTTGGAGGCTCTTTGGAGGATGGATCCTAGGTGTGGAAGGTGGCCTCACCCTTGCAATCTTAGCGTCACTCATCAAGGACCAAGGACGACCTTGGAGGAGGCTTGAAGTTGTGAAGAATGTGGTTGAACACGTGAATTTCAGTAATGGTTTCTAAAAAAAAAATGTGGTTTTGATGTTGTGAAGAAGAAGTTTAAAGTGATTCATGTGTGCACATCAAGGCTGATTACATATACACATGTTTTTATCAAAATACTTGTGATTTGAAGGGAAAATACTCATGTGCTGATCTTGTGCTTTAATACTGGTATTTTCTAGCAAGATTTCTATTGATTAAGAGTGCATTTATAAGAAGGAAACATGTGTCTATTGCTGCTAAGGTGCATCATGTTAATAGTAGCTCTCATATCATGATATAGGATGCATTAATAGTGGATTATGTAACACCCCTGTGCTACACAATAGTACAGAAACTACCCCTACTCAATCAAAAGAGTCTAAATAACTGAATTAAATAATTAAAACTAAACACCTAGACCTGTGTGAGGCAAAAGTGGCTCAAAAATGATGCACTAGACTGGACTACACCTACACCAGAGCACTTGAAACAAGGGTAGAAGGAAAACACACGTGAGTGACAGAAATGTCACCCAGTACGTGTCCCAAGAACAACAACAAAAACCAACAGAAGCACTGCATTGCTAGAAAACCACAACCGTCGAAAACCAACACACGTAGTTCGGTAAAATCAATAAAGGATGCTATTTCAAAACTTTCTTCTCTTTTCCTTTCAAAATCTCGTGCTTGTTAACAAATCTTTATGCACAATTCAGGAAAAAACCATTTCCATCTAGTTTCGTAGCCCCCAAGCACCATTTAATCCATTTATATAAAACATCACAAATTTGGGCTAGGAACTAGTCTAACACAAATCCACAATCCATATTTCCAAAACTGGTCGCATCACCCTGGCCACAGGCGATCGACCTAGCCAAAAGCAGTTGTCGAGCCTCCACCCCGACCATACTACAGTGCCACGATGAACTACCCCTCGCAGGAGTCCCACCGCTCTAGCCGCAGCCTCAAAATGTACCCTCACTGGTACAAGCACAGAGTGCGTCCTCACGATGCCCTAGTGCCCGAGCACCTAGGGACTCTAACCCCAGACTCGACCAGCATCGACATTGAGGGTAGTCCTGGTCTACCGTACCCTGGGTCCTATATTACCACCACAGTATTGAGGCTCCTACCCTAGACCGCAACTCGACAACCACAACTAAGGACACGTCCTCGACATCTCTAACGGTCTCACTACCCCTGTCGACAAGTCCCAGTCTAAATGTGGTTCCTACAATTCTCGGAAATCTCTTTTTAAGCATATGCAGTTCTCATTTCAAATCATTGGCAAAATTAGTTTTCATTCATAAAATCCTTTATCAATCTTACACATTATGCGTTACAACTTTCATCTATGGTTCTCAAATCAACCATTTACATTGGCATTCATTATGGTCACTGTATCATGCATTCACCCCTTATATAGGTCCACATGTATGCCACATATATCATGTTTCACAATTCATGGAAAACATAATTAAAATGACGTGTTTGCATGCAATATCTCATGAATTATTCTTATGCATCTCATACATTTATTATGCATTTATCTAAATTTATTAACATTTTACAAAGCATATCTCAATATAATTCTGGGTCTTGATTCGACTTATCGAATAGGGTCCCGGTCGACCGAAAATCCTTGATTCGGTCAATCAAAATATTTCGATATTCTGAATCTCTGTCAGTTTTATCAGTCCCCTATCAAATAGGTCGATTGAAATCATCCAATCGTCCGAAAGCTCCTGATTCGGTTGACCGAATTACCCTCGATTGTCCGAATCAGTGGTCCAAGGAACCCTCCTGGGAGCATTTCGGCATACCGAACCCAGTTCGGCATACCGTTTTTCCGTAATTGCAGAAAACCTCCCCAGCCACCATCATCTCTTTTCCCTATAGTGGGAGTAGGGAGCGGACCCATCTAATCTACCTCAAAAATTACAAGTAAAACATGGGTGTAGACCTCCAAGTCTACTTCAAAATGCCACAATCTAAACATAAAACCATTAAGCATGCTGTTCTATAGAAATTCAAAAAAGGCATAAGACTCATATGAAATCACTGTAGCATGCATCAAAAACACCCACAAAAAATTCCACGAAACAACCACGAATCAACATGATATCTTCACAAACACATTATTCATCTCATTCACAACATTATCCCTATTTTTGCATGATTTCTACTTCATTATTCATGATCTAACCCTAATCCTCAACATGCCTTAATTGAGAAAAGGAAGGAAGAGGGGAGACGTGTACCTTCTCCAGCGAGCTCTGCACGCCCAACGTGCTCCGGCAAGGCCCAACACGGCTCTCCTCAGCTCGCACGACCTCCCCTGGCACGAAGCTCCCTTCCCACTCTCACTCGCAAGTTCCTCCCCCAATGCTCGCCACCACTTCCTCCTCTTATCTCGTCTACTTCGCCTACCATCCCTGGAATCCCTCCAGCTCCTCTGCTCCAGGGGGGATGGGACGTGCAACCTTCCCACTAGGCCATACGTGTAGGAGAAGACGGGTCACAGGTCATAGGCATGGAGATGAAAGGAGGGGTCATGGGCAAGGTTGGGCTCCATTGACTAGGTCAAACCTCATATTGATAGACTAGCCGTTTGTGACCATTTTTATAGTCGTTAGACACATCTGTTGATGGTCCTTTAGCTATAAATAGAACCTTTACAAGCCATGATAGGACACACACCACATCAATCTACTTGTAACCCTTGATTATTGTGCTCAACTTTGTCCTACGTTCTCTTCACAAGCCCGGTGTTGTAATCTCAATTTAAAAATGCTCTGTGAAAGGGAAGTTGAAACCATGCCGTCGAGAATAGCAAAAATATGCCAAAATCGGCAAAGTCACGGCAAAAAATAAAATAATATGCAAATGCAGGAGTCGCCTGCTAGTCTATTCAAATGGAAGACGAGGAAAACCATATAACATGAAAATCATGCAAAACAATGAAAAAGGTCTGCGTAAACCAGAAAATATGGGTAAGGATCTCTGTTACGTACAAGGAAGGTGTTAGGCACCCTCGTACGCCCGATAAATCAGTCTTCTATTGGTTTCTCTTCTACTTATGGAATGTCGACTTTGCAACCATTGTTGTACGCCCAAGGGCGATATGCCATGCCATGCTAATGAGTGTGGTGTCTAAAGTATGGGTGCATGATGTGTAGGGGTGTGTCCTAATGCTCAGAAATATCGCTCGTATGCTGGGTCAAGTGTTGATGCAAGAATATTGCACAATAAGATCAAAGATCTAAT
>JAMKQA010009631.1:0-29487 GCA_024699735.1 Posidonia australis | reverse complement strand
AAAGCCCCCCCCCCCCCCCTTTTCCATTCTTTTTCTAGACTACTAGACAGAGTCTAGATGTTCCCATCCGAGGTTCGATCCGTTCGGACGAATCTCGGTGCCACCCCTTTTGCCATTGAATTTTGATCCTTACGGACGGATTCAAAGCCCCCCTTTTCCATTCTTTTTCTAGACTACCGGACGAAGTCTAGAAGTTCCCATCCAAGGTTTGATCCGTTCAGATGAATCTCGGTGCCACCCCTCTTGCCTTTGAATTCCAAACCTGATGGACGGATTCATAGCCCCCATTTTCCATTTCTTTTCTAGACTACCGGACGGAGTCTTGATGTTCCCATCTAAGGTTCGATCCATTCGGACGAATTTCGGTGCCACCCCTCTGGCCTTTGAATTCCGATCCTGACGGACTAATTCAAAGCCCTTCTTTTCCATTTTTTTCTAGAATACCAGACGAAGTCCAGATGTTCCCATCTGTGGTTCGATCCGTTCAGACGAATCTCGGTGCCACGCCACATGCCTTTGAATTCCGATCCGGACGGACGGATTCAAAGCCCCCCATTTCCATTCTTTTTCTTGACTACCAGACAATGTCTAGGTGTTCCCATCTGAGGTTCGATCTGTTCAGGCGGATCTCGGTGCCACCCCATTTGCCTTTGAATCTCGATCCTGACGGACGGTTTCAAGGCCACCCTTCTCCATCATTTTTCTAGACTACCGAATGGAGTCTAGATGTTCCCATCTGTGGTCTGATCCATTCGGATGAATCTCGGTGCCACCTCTCTTGCATTTGAATTCCGATCCTGACAGGTGGATTCAAGGCCTTCCACTTTCATCTTGTTTCTAGGCTACCAGACGGAGTCTAGATGTTCCCATTTGATGTTCGATCCGTTCGGACAAATCTCGATGCCACCCCTTCTGCCTATGAATTCCGATCCTGTCGGAAGGATTTGATCCCCCTTTTCCCTTCTTTTTCTAGACTACCAAACGGAGTCTAGATGTTCCCATCCGAGGTTCTATCCGTTCGGATGAATCTCATTGCCACCCTTTTTGCCATTGAATCTCGATCCTGACGGACGGATTCAAATCCCCCCTTTTCCATTCTTCTTCTAGACTACGGGACAGAGTCTAGATGTTCCCATCCGAGGTTTGATCCGTTCGAACGAATCTTGGTGCCACCCCTTTTGCCATTGAATTCTAATCCGGACGGACTCAAGGCCTCTCATTTCCATCTTTTTTCTAGACTACCGGATGGAGTCTAGTTGTTTCCATCCGAGGTTTGATCCATTTGAACGAATCTCGGTGCTATCCCTCTTGCCATTGAATTCTGATCCTGACGGACGGATTCAAAGCCCCCCATTTCCATTCCTTTTCAAGATTATCGAACGTATTCTAGATGTTCCCATCCGAGGTACTATCCGTTCTGACGAATCTCATGCCATCATTCTTTCCTTTGAATTCCGATCCTGATGGACGGATTCATAGTCCCCTTTTTCCATTCTTTCTCTAGACAACCGGATGGAGTCTAGATGTTCCCATTCGAGGTTTGATCCGTTCGAACGAATCTCGGTGCCACCCCTCTTGCCTTTGAATTCTGATCCTGACGGATGGATTCAAAGCCCCCTTTTTCCATTCTTTTTCTAGACAACCAGAAGGAGTCTAGATGTTCCCATCCGAGGTTTGATCTGTTCAGACGAATCTTGGTGCCAACCCTCTTGCCTTTGATTTACAATCCTGACGAACGGATTCAAAGCCACCCTTCTCCATTCTTTTTCTAGACTACCGGACAAAGTCTAGATGTTCCCATCCGAGATTCAATCCGTTCGCACAAATCTCGGTGCCACCCCACTTGCCTTTGAATTCTGATCCTAACGGAAGGAGTCAAGTCCTCCCATTTCCATCTTTTTTCTAGACTATCGGATGGAGTCTAGATGTTCCCATCCGAGGTCTGATCTGATCAGACGAATCTTGGTGCCACCCCTCCTGCCATTGAATTCCGATCCTAACAAATGGATTCAAGGCCTCCCATTTTCTTCTTGTTTCTGGACTACCGGACGGAATCTAGATGTTCCCATCCGAGGTTCAGTCCGTTTGAACGAATCTCGGTGCCACCCCTCTTGCCATTTTTTCCCGATCCTGATGGACGGATTCAAAACCCCCTTTTTCCATTCTTTTTCTAGACTATAGGACGGAGTCTAGATGTTCCCATCCGAGGTTCAATCCATTCGGAAGAATCTTGGTGCCACCCCTCTTACCTTTGAATTCTGATCCTGACAGACTAATTCAAAGCCCCCCTTTTCCATTCTTTTTCTAGACTACCGGACAGAGTCTAGATGTTCCCATCCGAGGTTCGATCCGTTCAGACGAATCTCGGTGCCACCCCTTTTGCCATTGAATTTTGATCCTTACGGACGGATTCAAGGCCCCCCTTTTCCATCTTCTTTCTAGACTACCAGACGAAGTCTAGATTTTCCCATCCGAGGTTCGATCCGTTCAGACAAATCTCAGTGCCATCCCTCTTGCCTTTGAATTCGGATCCTTATGGACGAATTCGAAGCCCCCCATTTCCATTCTTTTTCTAAACTACCGGACTAAGTCAAGATGTTCCCATTCGAGGTTTGATCCATTCAGATGAATCCCAGTGCCACCCCTTTTGCCTTTGAATTCCGATCCTGACGAACGAATTCAAATCCCCCTTTTCCAGTCTTTTTCTAGACTACCAAAAGGAGTCTAGATGTTCCCATTCGAGATTAGATCCGTTCAAACGAATCTTGGTGCCACCCCTCTTGCCTTTGAATCCGATCATGACGGACAGATTCAAAGTCCCCATTTTCCATTCTTTTTCTAGACTACCGGACGAAGTCTAGATGTTCCCCTCCGAGATTTGATCCATT
Organism: Posidonia australis; assembly: GCA_024699735.1. NCBI lineage: Eukaryota > Viridiplantae > Streptophyta > Magnoliopsida > Alismatales > Posidoniaceae > Posidonia > Posidonia australis. Next base: position 26,599 of record JAMKQA010009631.1, on the reverse strand, counting down.
TGGATGAATCTTTGTGCCACCCCTTTTGCCTTTGAATTCCAATCCTGACGGACGAATTCAAAGCCCCCCATTTCCATTTTTTTTCTAGACTACCAGATGGAGTCTAGATATTCCCATCCGAGGTTCGATCCGTTCAGACGAAGCTTGTGCCACCCCACTTGCCATTGAATTCCGATCCTGACAGATGGATTTAAAGCCCCCTTTTTCCATTCTTTCTCTAGACTACCTAATGGAATCTAGATGTTCCCATCCATGGCTCGATCCATTCGGACGAATCTCGGTGCCACCCCTCTTGCCTTTGAATTCCGATCCTAACGAACGATTCAAAGCCCCCCTTTTCCATTATTTTTCTAGACAACCAGATGGAGTCTAGATGTTCCCATCCAAGGTTCGATCCGTTCAAACGAATCTCTGTGCCACCCCTCTTGCATTTGAATTCTGATCTTAACGGATGGACTCAATGCCTCCCATTTCCATTCTTTTTCTAGACTACCGAACGGATTCCTAATGTTAACATCTGTGATTCAATCCGTTCGGATGAATCTCGGTGCCACCCCTCTTGCCTTTGAATTCCGATCCTGACAAATGAATTCAAAGCCCCCCTTTTCCATTCCTTTTTCTAGAATACCAAACAGAGTCCAGATGTTTCCATCTGAGGTTCGATCCATTCGGAGGAATCTCGGTGCCACCCCTCTTGCCTTTGAATTTCAATCCAAATGAATGGATTTAAGGCCTCCCTTTTCCATTTTTTCTCCAAACTACCAAATGGAGTCTAGATGTTCCCATTCGATGTCTGGTCCGTTCGAACGAATCTCGGTGCCACCCCTCTTGCATTTGAATTCCAATCCTAACAGACTAATTCAAAGCCCCCCTTTTCCATTCTTTTTCAAGAATACCAGATGGAGTCTAGATGTTCCCATCCGAGGTTCGATCCGTTTGGACGAATCTCGGTGCCACCCCTCTTGCCTTTGAATTCCGATCTGGATGGACGGATTCAAAGCCCCCCTTTTCCATTCTTTTTCTTGACTACCGAATGAAGTCAAGATGTTCCCATCTGTGGTTCGATCCGTTTGGTCAAATCTCGGTGCCACCCCACTTGCCTTTGAATTCCGAACCTGACGGACGGATTGAAGGCCTCCTCCATCATTTTTCTAGACTACCGGATGGAGTCTAGATGTTCCCATCCGAGGTCTAATCCGTTCGGACGAATCTCGGTGCCACCCCTCTTGCCTTTGAATTCCGATCCTGACGGATGGATACAAAGCCCCCGTTTCCATTCTTTTTCTAGACTACCGGATGGAGTCTAGTTGTTCCCATCCAAAGTTCGATCCATTCGGACGAATCTTGTTGTCACCCCTCTTGCCTTTGATTTTCGATCCTGACGGACAGATTCAAAGCCCCCCTTTTCCATTCTTTTTCTAGACTACTAGACGGATTCTTGATGTTCCCATCCAAGGTTCGATCTATTATAACGAATCTTGGTGCCACCCCTCTTACCTTTGAATTCCGATCTTGACAGACGGATTTGTCGACACCCCAATTTTGCTGGATTGTAGGTTGTCTTCGTTGAGTGGAAGTGTGTTTGTTGGATTCTCAATCATTATCACCAAAATCAACTAGACAGCTTCACCTTGTTTTACAAACATAACTAGCCCAAACCTCTGATTCAACCTAAAACCCTAATGGATCAATTAGTTCACCAAACCAAAATCTAAATCTTAGTTACATCTCAAACCCATCCAAATCTATGCAAATCCACCAGGCTAAGCAGACTAAAACTTAATTACATCACAAACCAAGCCCGTACTTGCAAATCTCTTTTAGGCCCACTCAACCATGCAAGCCCACAAACTTAACCCAAGTTTCATCTACAAACCCTAACCTAGTCATGAAAGTGATCTTCACTTTCCAATCAAAACCATGTAAATCCAACAAACCAAGCTAATAACCTAAAGTTTAATTCCACCAAACCCAAGCAAATCCAAAGAAGCCCACCAAAGTCCATTTAATCCCACTTTCTCAAACATTCTTGGATTTGTTATAGGGTTGTTAGCGTTTGTTAGTGAATTAGTTAGAAGGTTGTTAGTTTGTTATTAGGTGGATAAGTTGTTAGTTTTGTTATGGGGTTATTGAGATTTGTTAGTGGTTTGTGTTAGTGGGTTGTTAAAATAGGTAGTTTGTTAAGGTTGTTAGTGGTGTCTTGAAGGGGTTGTTATAGGCTAAGCTCCTCCCTATATAAGGTGAGGTGAAGACATGCATGGGGGGCTCTTTTCGGGAGGACTCACTACTGGTTTCAGGGCTCTCTCTCTCTCTCTCTCCTTCTTTTCTACTGGTTGGGAGGAGGGCAACAAGGGGAGGCACGACAACACTTCCCACGTATTCTTCGAAGGAATCTCAGTTCCAAGCCCTCCATGTCTTCCTCACCTGCCATCAAGCCAGCCACCGTTCTCTCTAGCCGCTCTTCCTTTGGTTCATCAGAGTCACTACCAGCAGCCACTTTCGACCACGATGCCCGACGGCCGTGAAATTTGAAGGAGAGGATGTCCAATTGGAGAAAAAGTGTTGGTGACTCCGATAGCATGCCCGAGCTTGCGAAGCCTAGTTCCCCTTGCTAGCTGGAAGAAAAGAGGCGAGATGGGAGGGAGGATAGAGCAGTGGAGAGGCCACCATCACCAACTTTCAGTTGACGATGTCATCCAACGAATTTACGCGGCACAGGTGAGCTCCCAATCCCATTTGCATGTACATGTTTGTGTTCTCTTCTTGCATTGGTCCAGCCCTCTCTCTTCTTCCACAAGCCCACATAATCGAGAGGTGAGGAAGGTGTGCATGGGGAGAAGATGCGTCGGCAGCCTCTCTTCTCTACCTCCAACCCGTGTTCTCCACCGCGACTACCCATGCAGTGGGAGATAGGATTGAGATGCACGAAAGACTTAACCCTCAGATCTTCGAGCCTCCACTCACGATCTTCCTTGCTCCCTGTGACCTCCAGTTGCTCTGCCAGACGCCTTTAGCACTGCCGAGCTCGAGCTAGAAGAGACACCGTTGCCGAAGAAGACGCTGGGCTCAGATATGCATTCTCACTTCTTCTTTTATGCCTGCAGGCATGCGTTGGTTCTACCTCCCCCTTCATCCCTGAGTTTGCGTAGCCAAGTGGGGAGTGGAGATGAGCATGGATAGGGTGCACACTGAAGGATTCTCGCCGGAAGTGCACCGGCAATCATCTTCGTCGCGCTTGGCCATGTAGAGGAGGAGAGAGAGAGCACGAAGGGCTCAGTGATCTCCCCTGGTATTCTTCTTCTCCCTTGGCCTTCTTCTTCTCCTTTAAACATCTATTTCTTTTTTTTTCCCTTCCAACTGGAACCCATCGCCGTCTCCGTTCTCCCTCTGGCCGTTGTCCTTCTGGTTTTTTTTTCTCAGCCAACAACCAGCGGCCACTCCCTCTAGTCACCTCCCCTCACTATGAGTTTCCGGCAATGACTATCACCTTCCTCTTCCGCATGTGGCATGGTCATGCAGTCGAAGGGAGTACGAGAGAAAGAGAGAGAACATAGATCAGGTCTCCACAAACACTCATCCCCATGCCTGTTCTCCTCAACCATCTAGTCCTTCTCCTTAACCATAGTTCTTCTCCTCCACCACAGCCTTATCCCCCTTAGCTTCACCTCCTGTTGCCATCCTTACACGGCCACAACCCATCCAACATTGTGGCCCAAAACCCGTAACCCTATGCACTGAGTGGAAGCGAAAGAGAGAACAGAGTATGTGGAGAGCCCTGCCTTGCTACCCTCTGTTCTCACCAGCCTCTTCATCCCTCCTCCATTTCCCGTCCTTCCTCTTTCTTTTCATCACTCATGCAGCCCATGCAACCACGGGAATGAGAGAGAATGAGTGAGATAGAGAGAGAAAGAGAGAGAGAGAGAGAGAGAGAGGGAGAGTGTATGTAGACCGAGGAGGAGAGCAACCCATCTTGTTCTCTCTTATGATCTCATCCCTATCTTCCTTTATTTAGCCTCCATGTGAATTCATGGAATCAACATAGGTTAGCCTTTCATTGAGATAGGGGAGAAGGAGAGAGGTTTGTGAGTTTGTTTTGCATGCTCGTCAAGCGACTACCGATAATGGACCTGGGAAGCGAGCTCAGTCGATGGATCTTGAAGGTGAGTCACTAAAGCGAAGCTCACCAAAGATGGGGCAGGCATTGACATTTCACATCTTGCATTCATCACTGTCCACATGTGTTTGCATGCATGTATTTCAAGCATTTGTTTCATACATAGTCCCATGCACATCCATACATGTAATCTATACATCTCATGCATATTATCATATATATTCTTATGCATATCGTATTCTTATGCATATGCACATTTCATGCATGCATTTTGTGCACATTTCATGCATGTTTTCAGGTTTGTATATTCTCATGCATATCATATTTTGCCACATCAAATCGAATTTACCTCTTATGTGACACGTCACACCTTTGATTTGGCTTTACAAACTTTGTTTCGTATTGGTTTTCATTGCCCAATGGCATACATTAACAGGCATAACAATGCCGACATTGTCCCGAATGAGGATTATTTTCCCATAATTTGATTTTCTCGGATTTATTTAAATTTCCACTGATTTGCGAGACGTTTTCCGAGAGTTTCATGATTTCCCTCATTGTCCACGGAGTACAGTAAAGCGGCATTCTCAATACCTAAATTTGTCCCTCGGATTAACTTTTTCTCTTTTATTCTCATCTTCTCTTTGATTTGGCATGTTTTCCAGTCATCTTTAGCATACGCATTCAGAATAGGCAAGCATACACGCAATAGACCATTTAGCAAGTAGGAAACTTAGAAAGATCGAGTTCCTCGGGCGCATGGGGGTGCCTAACCCCTTCCCCATGCGTAACATGAATCCTTACCCTTTCTCTGGCCTGCATTGATTTGTGCATTATATCCATTTGGCATGGAGTATACAAGTTTTCTTCATCTTCTTTTCTTCTTGGTTTTCTTTTGTGTTTGGTTTTCCGCGTCTTTCCATTAAAAGACTAGGTCGCGACTCCTTTCCTTATCCTTTCCTATCTCTCCTTGGTGTTTCCGAGTCTAGTCTTCTTCTCCAGATTCACCATCTTCGTCGTGACGGTATCGGGACTCCTCATGTGCTTCCACGCACCGGTAAGGAGAGTCGTGCAAGGTTCCACCAGCATGGTCACAGGATTCAACGCCCCCCTTTTTTCTATTATTTTTCTAAACTACCGGACGATGTCTAGATGTTCCCATCCGAGGTTCAATCCATTTGGATGAATCTCGGTGCCACCCCTCTTGCCTTTGAATTCCGATCCTGACAGACGGATTCAAAGCCCCCCTTTTTTCCATTTTTTTCTAGACAATCGAACAGAGTATAGATGATCCCATCCGAGGTTCGATCCATTCAGACGAATCTCGATGCCACCCCTATTGCCTTTGAATTCTGATCCTGACAGACGGATTCAAAGTCCCCCTTTTCCATTCTTTTTCTAGACTAACGGACAGAGTCTAGGTGTTCCCATCTGAGGTTCAATCTGTTCGGACGAATCTCGGTGCTAACCCTCTTGCCTTTGAATTCAGATCCAGACATATCGATTCAAAGCACCCCTTTCTCCATTCTATTTCTAGACAATCGGACGTAATCTAGATGTTCCTATCCGAGGTACGATCCGTTCAGACGAATTTCAATGCCACCCCTCTTGACTTTGAATTCCGATCCTAACGGACGGATTCAAAGCCCCCCTTTTCATTTCTTTTTCTACACTACCGGATGGAGTCTAGATGTTCCCATCCAAGGTTTGATCCATTCAGACGAATCACGTGCCACCCCTCTTGCCTTTGAATTTCGATCCTGACAGACGAATTCAAAGCCCCCCTTTTCCATTCTTTTTCTAGACTACCAGACGAAGTCTAGATGTTCCCATCCGAGGTTCAATTCGTTCGAACGAATCTCAGTGCCACCCCTCTTGCCATTGAATTCTGATCCTGACGGGCAAATTCAAAGCCCCCCTTTTCCATTCTTTTTCTAGACTACTAGACAGAGTCTAGATGTTCCCATCCGTGGTTTGATCCGTTCGAACGATTCTCGGCGGCACCCCTCTTGCCTTTGAATTCTAATCCTGACAAATGGATTCAAAGCCCCCCCTTTTTCCATTCTTTTTCTAAACTACCGGACGATGTCTAGATGTTCCATCCGAGGTTCGATCCGTTCGGATGAATCACAGTGCCACCCCTCCAGCCTTCGAATTCCGATCCCGACGGACGGATTCAAAGCCCCCCATTTTTCCATTTCTTCCTAGACAACCGGCCGGAGTCTAGATGTTTCCATTCTAGGTCTGATCCGTTCGGAAGAATCGCGGTACCTCCCCTCTGGCCATTGAATTTCGATCCTAACGGACGGATTCAAAGTCCCCCTTTTTCATTATTTTTGTAGACTACCGAACGGAGTCTAGGTGTTCCCTTCAGAGGTTCGATCCATTTGGACGAATCTCGGTGCCACCCTTCTTGCCCTTGAATTCCGATCCTGACAGATGGATTCAAAGCTCCCTTTTCCCATTCTTTTTCTAGACAACTGGACGTAGTCTAGACGTTCCCATCCGAGGTTCAGTCTGTCCGAACGAATCTCGGTGCCACCCCTCTTACCTTTGAATTCTCTTCCTAACGGACGGATTCAAAGCCCCCTTTTCCATTCCTTCTCTAGAATACCAGACAGAGTCTAGATGTTCCCATTAAAGGTTCGATCCGTTCGGACGAATCTCTGTGCCACCCCAATTGCCTTTGAATTCTGATACTAACGGACGGAATCAAAGCCTCCCTTTTCCATTCTTTTTCTAGACTATCGGACGAAGTCTAGATGTTCCCATCCGAGGTTCAATCCGTTCGGATGAATCTCGATGCCACCCCTCCTGCATTTGAATTTCGATCGTGACAGACGGAATCAAAGCCTCCCTTTTCCATTATTTTTCTAGACTATCAGATCGAGTCTAGATGATTCCATCCGAGGTTCAATGCGTTCAGACGAATCTCATGCCACCCCTCTTGCCTTTGAATTCCGATCCTGACGGACAGATTCAAAGCCCCTCTTTTCCATTCTTTCTCAAGATTACTGTATGGAGTCTAGATGTTCCCATCTGAGGTTCGATCTGTTCGGACGAATCTCGGTGCCACCCCTCTTGCTTTCGAATTTCGATCCTGACGGATGGATTCAAAGCCCACCTTTTCTATTCTTTTTCAAGACTACCGGACAGAGTCTAGATGTTCTCAACTGAGGTTCCATCCGTTCGAATGAATCTTGATGCCACCCCGCTTGCCTTTGAATTCTGATCCTGACGGACAGATTCAAAGCCTCCCTTTTCCATTCTTTTTCTAGACTACCGAATCCCATCCGAGATTCAATCCGTTCGGGTGAATCTCGGTTCCACCTCTTTTGCCTTGGAATTCTGATCCTGACGGATGGATTCAATGCCCCCCTTTTCCTTTTTTTTTCTAGACTACAGGACGGAGTCTAGATGTTCCTATTAGAGGTTCGATCCGTTCGGACGAATCTCATGCCACCCCTCTTGCCTTTGAATTCCGATCCTCATGGACAGATTCAAAGCCCCCCCCTTTTTCCATTGTTTCTCTAAACTACCGGATGCAGTCTAGATGTTCCCATTCGAGGTTCTATTTGTTCGTACAAATCTCGGTGCCACCCCGCTTGCCTTTGAATTCCGATCCTGACGGACGGATTCAAAGCCCCCCTTTTCCATTCTTTTTCTAGACTACCGGACGAAGTCTATTTGTTCCCATCCGAGGTTCGATCTGTTTGGACGAATCTTGATGCCACCCCTCCTACCATTGAATTTCGATCCTAACGGATGAATTCAAAGCCTCCCTTTTCCATTCTTTTTCTAGACTACCAGACTGGGTCTAGATGTTCCCATCCGAGATTCAATCCATTCGAATGAATCTCGATGCCACCCTTCTTACCATTGAATTCTGATCCTGACGGACAGATTCAAAGCCTCCCTTCTCCATTCTTTTTCTAGACTACCGGACGAAGTCTAGATGTTCCCATCACAGATTCAATCCGTTCGGATGTATCTCGGTGCCACCCCTCTTGCCTTTGAATTCCGATCCTGATGGACAGATTCGAGGCCTCCCTTTTCCATCTTTTTTCTGGACTATCGGATGGAGTCTAGATGTTCCCATTTGAGGTCTGATCCGTTCGGACGAATCTCGGTGCCACCCCTCTTGCCTTTGAATTCCGATCCTGATGGACGAATTCAAGGCCTCCCATTTTCATCTTGTTTCTAAACTACTGGATGGAGTCTAGATGTTCCCATCCGTGGTTCGATCCATTTGGACGAATCTTGGTGCCACCCCTCTTGGCTTTGAATTATGATCCTAACGGATGGATTCAAAGCCCCCCTTTTCCATTATTCTTCTAGACTACCGGAGAGAGTCTTGATGTTCCCTTTCGAGGTTCTATCCGTTAAAACGAATCTCGGTGTCACCCCTCTTGCCTTTGAATTTCGATCCTAACAGACGGATTCTATGCCCCCCCTTTTCCATTCTTTTTCTAGACTATCGGTCGGTGTTTAGATGTTCGCATCCGAGGTTCGATCCGTTCGGACAAATCTCGGTGCCACTCCTCTTGCCTTTGAATTCCGATCCTGACGGACGGATTCAAAGTCCCCCTTTCCATTCTTTTTCAAGACTACCGGACGGAATCGAGGTGTTCCCATTCGAGGTTCGATCCGTTCAGACGAATCTCGGTGCCACCCCTCTTGCCTTTGAATTCCGATCCTAACAGATGGATTCAAAGCTGTGACCATGCCAATGGAACCCTACAGGACTCTCCATACTGTGCGTGGAAGCACATGAGGAGTCCCGATACGGTCACGGTGATGATGGTGAATCCGGAGAAGAAGAATGGACTCGAAAACACCAAGGAAAGATAAGCAACGATAAGGAAGGAGTCGCCACCTAGTCTTTTATTGGAAAGGCAAGGAAACCCAAACACAAAAGAAAACCAAGAAGAAAACATGATGAAGAAAACATGTATGCTCCATGCCTAATGGATGAAATGCACAAATCAATGTGGACTAGAGAAAGGGTAGGAACATGATTCTTATTACGCATAGGAAAGGGGTTCGGCACCCCCATGCACACAAATAACTCAGTCTTTCTAGGTTTCCTACTTGCTAAATGGTCTATTTGTTGTGTGCTTGCCTATTTAGAATGCACTTGCTTAAAGTGACTGCAAAAACATGCCAAATCAAAGAGAAGAAATAAATAAAAGAAAAAAGATAATACAAGGGACAAATGTAGGCATTGAGAATGCCGCTTTACTATACGCCCGTGGGCGATGAGGAAAATCATGAAAATCGAGAAACTCTTGCAAAGCATCACACAAATCTGCGGAAACTCGAAGAAATCCAAAAAATCAAATTGGGGAAAATAGTCCTCATTCTGGACAATGTCGACATTGTTAAGCCTGTTAATGTATGCCCTCAGGCGATGGAAAGCCAAATCAAATCAAAAACGCGAAAGTTAGAAGAAATCTGGGAAACAATGGGAAAAACAAGTTCGAAATGAGTTAGAAATGCATGCACGATGTAAGGAAGAAAATACGAGAAAATATGCATGAAAAAGTGCAACAAAATGTGCAAAATGCATGCAAGAGTGTAAAAATGTAAATTCCAGGGACTTTTGTACAAAAATCCCAAATTCTGAATGAAAGCTGAAATTCTGAAGCTAAATCATCAAAAATACATAGCAAAACACATTTCATGTAATTTTGAAGAAATTTGGGGTCAAATGTGCAAATCTGTGCATTTTTGGCCAAATCAAAGATTCCTAGGGGACAAAATGCAATTCTGCCATTAAAACATGTATTTAATGCAATTCTAAAGAAATTCAGGACTAAATGTGCAAGAAAAAGAGTCCAAGTTTGAAAAAGAAAGTTCCAAGGACTGACATGCAAATTTACCCTAGAAAACATGCATTAAGTGTGAATCAGTAAAATTCAAGGGTTAAAATGCAATTCAGGTCACATTTGACCAAATATTTGAATTCTCAGGGTTTAACTTGCAATTTTGACAAAGATATATGCATTTAGAAATATTTCAACAAAGCTTGGGGTTTTTATGCAAAAATGTTGAACTTAAATGCATGAAAAGAAACTCTAGGGCTTTTTGTCAAACTTTTAAGCCTGGAAAACATTGTTAAGAACTTATAGGGGTTCCTCTGCAATATTTCAAAGCAAATATTGTTAAAAGGGCTTAAAAAATATATGCAGGGACCTAAAAGTAAAATAAAAGGGCTTATCTGTATGAAAAGAAAAGAGAGAGGAGTTTTATAAAAAGAAACTTTTAAAAAAAGACCGACGGTCACCGACAACCGTATCTCACCGGCAACAATGACTGGTGTGCAATCTCAAGCCTTCCTGTGGCCTGATCTTGCATCCAATCGCTAGATGAGCAAGAGGAGAGGAAGAGAAGAGGATCTAGCGGTTTGGATCTGAGGGCTAGTGGCTAGAATGGGTTGCCCATCTCCCTCACCGTCGTGACAGCTCAGGTGACGGCGCCGAAGAAAAAAGAGGTGCTGGAGGCGCTGGCATGGCGACTCTGGGCTGCTGGAGGCTTGGCGGCGTAGTAAGGAACACTTTCCACCCCTCAGAGGCAAGAATGGAGGAAAATCTCATGATGTTGGGCTCCCCTGCCGTCGCTGTTGTCTTCACTAGCGAGCAAGGTTGCAGAGGTGATCTGGGGCCTGGTTCACATTGTTGAAGGCTCTAGAAGCTTAGGGGTGCGTCAGGGAACGTTTCTAGAAGCTTAAAGAGGCGTGGCGGAGCTGGAGGCGCCCTGTCTCGAAGCACTATTCATTGTCTTCCCCGACGACGACAAGATATCGCGATTCTGGTGATCTTCTACTAGAGGCTTAGGGAGGCAGCGAAATGGCACACCATGGATCAGAGAAGCAAGAGGGACCTCAAGGAAGGTGGATCAACCACTAAATTCGTACCCCCACCTTGTCGCCAGAGAACGACTCCAGTGAGGCCTGAAAACAAGATTCCAACCAAGGAAGGCTCTAGCTCAATTGGAATCGATCAGGGGAGGTAGAGGGAGACCTAGGAGAGCATTTTTGAAGTAAATCGAGGTTTGTGGAGGGCGTACCTAGACTGACAGTAACCTTGGCCATCAGAGCTCGTCGGATGATTTTTGTCCAATTGCACTCCGAATGGACGAAATCAAAGCAAACTATTTGCCTTCTTCCTTCTGGCTAGTATCCCGAACTACCCGGGCAATACTTATGGTGCCCAATGGATACCCCACTCACCTTGTTCCTTCTCTCCTTTTGGGCTGGTAGCCTGAACTACCCGGATGACTTCCGTGACCAGTCGCTTTTCCGTCGACAAGCACTGTGAGTCTTGTCCGACGTCTTTCTCGACAAGTGCGATAACCAATCATGTCTTTTAGGAGCTGATTGGTCATCAACTTGTCAGCATTTGTCATTAATGTTAGTTTCCATGATTTCGACTTCGTCTGTGGCGCTATGGGTGGCAGGTCATGACTTCTGGTGCTTTCACCGACCGATAGCTGATTGCCAGTAGCTAACTCTTTTTTGCAGCTTCGAGCAGGGCATCTTCCTCAACTCCGAGCAGCGATCTCCTCCTCCTGTTCTCTTTTTCTTGTAAGAAGGGGATGGGTGTCTTTGTCAACCCTGAGCATCGGTATCTGTTCCATTCATCCTCTGACCTCGCTCATGGAGGGACATCTACAAACACCCCATATGCTTGCGGTGGGACCTTAAACCTTAAAACTAACCTAAATCAAATTCAAAATTAAAAAACCTAAACCCTAAACCAAATCCTAAACTCTAGGTTAAACCCTAATCCAAACTCTAAACTCTAGGTTAAACCCTAATCTAAACCCTAAACCCTAAACCAAACCCTAAACCCTAAACCAAACCCTAAACCCTAAACCAAACTCTAAACTCTAAATCAAAACCTAAACCATAAACCAAACCTTAAACCCTAATCCAAACCCCAAACCCTAAACCAAACCCTAAACTCTAAATCAAACCCTAAGTCAAACCCTAAACCTTAATTTCAAACCCTAACAACCTAACCACTTCCCACCTTCATCATAACCATCTATAACAACCTCTAACCACCTAAACCAACCCTAACTACTTCCCACCTTCATCATAACCACCTATAACAACCTCTAACCACCTAAACAAACATTAACTACTTCCCACCTTCATTATAACAACGTATAACAACCTACTCTAACAATCCTAGCCATGCAAGCCTATAAATACCCTGTCATTTGCAAGAGAGAAAAGGTTGTTGGAAATTTTGAGAAGAGAGCCACCAAGCTATTTTTCATAACCAAAGCAACTAGAGAAGTCCAGGAGCAAAGAGGAAGCTCGGGGAGGAGAAAAATCCCAATTTCAGGCCACCTTTGGTGACCTCTGGTGATCAACACCTCTGTCCTTGTAGGTATGCCCTCCACAAACCACAATTTTCTTCCAGAATAATCTCCTAGGTCTCCCTCTTCCTTCCTGAGTCGATTCCAGTAGCGCTAGAGGCTTTCCTTGGCCGAAATCAAAGCTCCTAGGGTCACGAATCAAGTGATCGATTCGTGCCCCAAGGTGCTCGATCCTCTCCCCTTGGTCTTCCTCTTGCTTCTCCAACCCTCGGCACACCGTTTCGAGCCTCCGTCCAGCCTTCAGAAGCCGCACGTCGTCGACGCAGTTCCCTCACCGTCGTTGGGGACATAAATGGCATTCTAGAGGTCAAAACGGCATACCAATAGACTAGCCGTTTATGACCGTTTATCTAGTCGTTAGACACATCTTTTGATGGTCCTTTAGCTATAAATAGGACCCCTACAAGCCATGATAAGACACACAACACATCAACATACTTGTAACCCTTGATTACGGTTCTCAACTTTGTCCTACGTTCTTTTCACAAGCCAGTGTTGTAAACTTTATTTGAAAGTGCTCTATGAAAGGGAAGTCATCTGTTGTAAAACTACAAGAGGAGGCTCTAGCTTCTCGGGGTACAAGAAGTGGAAGGAGCAAGGATATGGTTGGTGGAATAGCCAATGCAAGTAATTATTTTATTACTTTAGTATAAGGGAGAAATCTCAAGAGGGTATTGAGGAGTGGACTAGGCTGGGATTTTGGCCGAACCACTATAAATTACCTATGTATTCAATTTCTCTCATCCCCTTCATGTGCTTGAAATAGTCTTAACTTCAAATTTATATGATTGTGTAATAGTTGCTTGTTTACTTTATTAACACACTTCATTTTGTTTAACTTATAACTAAAATAGAGAAAGTAAATATTTAAAATTAAAAGCCTCTATTCACCCCCTCTAGAGAAGCCACTTGATCCTATAATTTTCTCGTGCCTTCTTCCTTGCACCGTGCACGCATTTCTATCACATTTCAAACTTTATTTTCCCATTGTTTCCCAGATTTCTTCCAACTTTCGCAATTTTGATTTGATTTGACTTTCCATTGTCCGAGGGCGTACATTAACAGGCTTGACAATGCTAACATTGACTTGAATGAGGATTATTTTCACCAATTTGATTTTCTCAGATTTCATCAAATTTCCGCTGATTTGTGAGATGCTTTCCGAGTATTCTCGATTTTCACGATTATCCTCATCACCCCAGGCGTACAGTAAAGCAGCATTTTCAATGCCTACATTGTCCCTCAGATTATCTTTTTTTCTTTTATTCATTTCTTCTCTTCGAGTTGGCATGTTTTCGTAGTCATCTCAAGCATGTGCATTTAGAATAGGCAAGCATACACACAATAGACCATTAGCAAGCAAGAAACCTAGAAAGACCGATTTCTTCGAGCGCATGGGGGTGCCTAACCCCTTCCCCATGCATAACAAGAATCCTTACCCTTTCTCTGGCCCACATTGATTTGTGCACTACATCCATTAGGCACGAAGCATTAAAAGACTAGGTGGCAACTCCTTTCCTTATCCTTTCTTATCTTTCCTTGGTGTTTCCGAGTCTAGTCTTCTTCTCCAGATTCACCATCTTCATCGTGACCGTATTGGGACTCCTTGTGTGCTTCCACGCACCGTAGGAGAGCCACGCAGGGTTTCGTCGGCATGGTCACACCCTCGGACTTCTTTTTCTGTTGTAGGAGGAGGCATCTCAATAATGGCTTTAACCTTGTTCGGATCTACCTCAATTCCTCTTTGGCTGATGATATAGCCCAGTAGATTGCCTGATGACACACCAAATACACATTTGTTGGGGTTTAGTCGCAGCTTATATTTTCGCAAGTGATTGAACAACTTCCTTAAACAAGCAATGTGTTTTTCAAGCTCTTTGACGTGGCTATCATATCATCCACATAAACCTCGATGTCTTGGTGCATGAGATCGTGGAACAATGTTGTCATTGCCCTTTAATATGTGGCCCCAACATTCATGAGCCCAAAGGGCATAACTTTGTAACAGAACACTCCCTATGGGGTGATAAAGGACGTTTTCTCCATATCCGCTTCTACCATTCTGATTTGATTATGTGACATCTAGGCCTGATTATCCATTTTTATTTGTAAACCATGTAATTAATTGTGACATTGTTTAAATGGTTTATTAATGGATAATCTGTTGTTTCTTGTTTGTGTGAGCTTGTGGTTGGTTGTCTGTGCGCCTGTTTGTGATTTGGGACCAATGTGGAGTCCCGTTTGAGGATGCACAGTCGCCTCAGTTCACATGCCTGTCTTTTCTTTCTTTCTTTTTCTCCTTTCTTTTCCTTTGCTCTCACGAGCCCACACCATTTTCCGTCTCCTTCCTTCCCTTCTCCAACCCATGCCACCAACGACGCCAGTCCGTGCCTCGCTGTCTCTTCCGACGCGATGGGCGGCCAACGCGACGTGAGTGGGAAGGAGGATAAAGGGAGGCTGAGGCGTGGGAGAAAGGAGAAGGTGATCGAGAGAGGAGAAGAGAAAAAGGAGCGAGCACAACCGAGGAGGTGGTGTGAGCCGCTCGTGGTGTTCCTCCAGCGCGAGGAGGCTTGCCGGAGTGTGGTAAGGGTCGTCAGAGGGCTGAGCCAGGTACGCGACCCCTTCCCCTCCCTCTGTTTAGCGTTTTGTTAACAGTAGGTAAATGACATGGAAAATCAAGATAATGCATGTTAAATTGTAGAAAAATCATGAAATGAATGAGAATGTGATGTATGGCATGGGAATGTAGAGATCATGCGGTTAGGATTGATGTTTGTGGGGAAAATGTGATTTTGGGGTTGAAGGCTACAGTAGCCGTTCTTGAGCCCCTGTCCCTTTTGATTTTCGTTTGAACTATGTGGTTGATGAAATCATGAATGGTTTGAGGGGTTTTGAAGTAGACATGAGGGTCTACACCCCATGATTTTATGGAAACTATTGGTGTATGTTTGGGGGTTTCGATTGGGACTCCCACTTTGGGCGAATTCCGCCGCTGTGGAACAAGGGTGTGCCCTATCTGCGAGGAATTCGGTATACCAAATTTATTCGGTATGCCAAAATCGTGACAGATTAAGCCAGATACCTGATTTCGGCAAACCGAAAACACCTGGTCGACCGAAATAGGGGGTTTCGGCATACCAAAAATTTTCGGTATACCGAAACAGGGAATTTCGGAATACCGAATTGAAAATTCGGTATGTCGTTTTTGCCCTGAACTTGGGATGTAAAAATGTGAATTTTAATGAATGTTAAATTTTTTTAATGGTATGGTGGGTTTATATGAATGATGTTTCCTTATGTAATGACATAGAGGCATGTGGAACCCCAAACAAATGGATTTGGGTGTAGCTTTAGGTTTTAGACCCTATTAATGAATGAAAAAGATGGTTTTATGTGGTTTTGGGCATGAGACCCAATTTATGACTTTAAGCATGGTTTTCATGACTTGAGTTGGGACCCCAGTGGAGGATCAAGTGTTGCCAGGAAATAAAGTCCTGCAACGAGAAGAATGGAATGAAATGAAAAATGGTTTTGAAATGGAACACTGATAATGTGGTTGCCGAGCTCATAGCGGTGTAGGATGAGCCTAGGTTTTCATACCTAGTTGTTCGGGTCACCGACGGTGTAGGCTGAGCCTGGGTCGTTATACCTAGTTGTTCAGGTCACCGAGCTCGTAGCGATGTAGGCTGAGCTTGGGCTTTTGAGCCTAGTTTTTGGGTCACCGACGGTGTAGGCTGAGCCTGGGTCATTAGACCGAGTTGTTCGGGTCACTGACTGGGGCGTCTAACAGAGACGTATCCCGGTGCACTTATGAAAATGAAATTGAGGCCGGTTGGCCAGGGCGGTGACATCCCACACGGGGAATTTCATCGTGGTAGTGCAGGAAGGTAGGGGAAGGATGTCCTCGCCTACTACTTGTGTGCCTGGTTACCCCTGATCAAGGTAACAACAGTAAAGAAAGTGGAAATGAATAAAGAAAGTGAAATGTGATTTGGTCAGGATTGGACTAATGAAATAGTCCTAAAATCCTGAAAAGAAATGATGATGTTTTAAACAGTTGCCAGCCAGTGTTTATGATTTGGTTTTGAGCCCAATGGGGCATTGTGTTTTAGGCTGGATCTGGTCAGAAATGTGAATTTGAAAGTGTGTTTTGGGAAGAAATCCCAAATATTAGAAATGGAAATGTTTTGGAAAACTGAAATCCAAAAGGTTTTTGAAAGAAATGTAAAGGAATGTTTTGTAAGAAAAAGTGGTTTTAGAATGAATTTCCAAATATTTTGAGAAAAGAAAAGGAAACATGGCGTTTGAAAAAGCATGGATTGGGATTGAATTCCCAAGTGATTGTTTAATAACAAAAAGGATGATTTTTCAAAAAGAGAAAACCAAGCTTTGAAAATATGAGATTTATGGTTTTACCGAGGTTTTGTGGTTTGTATGTTTTGGGGTGCGTACTGGGTGACTTAGATGTCACTCACGCGTGCTATTTGGTTTTCAGGTGCAGACCGCGTGTAGTCGAGTTCCGGTGCAAGAGTTAGAGCTTCTAGCCGCACATTGTGATCCTGAAGGTGAGCCTTAGTTACAGTTATTTGATGTTTCTGTAATTAGTGTAATTATGCTTGATACTGTGTTATGGTAGCGTGCCCGGGATCGGGGTGTTACAGATTATAACCAAAGAATCCATCCATGAATGACAACATATTGTGTCCTGTAGTATGATCCACCAACACATCAATGTGCGAGAGTGGAAAATCATCCTTTGGGCTTGCTTTGTTTAGGTCCCTGTAATCAATACACATTCGAACTCGACCATCTTTCTTAAGCACCGGAACTACATTCGTTAACCATTCTAGGTAGAGGACGACCTTTAGAAAGTTAACTTTGTGCTGCTTCATTATTTCCTATTTCAACTTCAACAGCCACTGCGGTCGCCATCTACGCAATTTCTGTTTAACCGGCTTGACATTAGGCTTAAGCGGTAATGTGTGCACCACTACCTCAACGTCTAGCCCAACCATGTCATCGTAACTCCAGGCGAAGATATCTACATATTCTAGAAGGAGCTCAACAAGTTCTACTCGGGCCTGTGTTGTGAGTCTGGCACTAATTCGCACTTCCTTGACATCTTTAGTGGCGCCAATGTTTACAAACTCAGTTTCCTCTTCCACATGCAAGTTCAGGTCTTCTGGATCATCGTCATAAGGCAAACAAGTAAGCAAACAACAAGCAAAAGGCATGATCATGGCATGTGCGGGTGTCGTGGCATCATGATTGTGAAAAAAAATCATCGATCAAATCAAGAGGCAAATCATATGACATGTGAGTACGATGAGAAAGAAAATGTGTAAAAGAAAGTACAAAAGACATGCTAAAGAAGACAAGCAAGCACAAACAATGTAGCAAGCAAGCAAGAATGAAGAAACACAAGATAAGTAAGCGAAAAGCGACTAACATGAAAGTCATAATCTGCTACTCCCCAATAGAGTTGCCAGTTACTGTGACCATGCTCGTAGAACTCTACATGACTCCTAGGTGCATGGAAACACACGAAGAATCCTGATGTGGTCACGATGAAGATGTTGAACCCGAGGAAGGAGACTCAACTCGAAAACACCAAAGAAGGATAAGAAAAGGATAAGGAAAAATGAAGTCACCACCTAGTCTTTTAATAGAAAGGCGAGAAAAACCAAGATGCATATGAATGCAAGAAAATGAAGCAAATGAATGCATGTATGCTACGTGCCTAATGGATGCAACATCTAGCCATTACGGGCTAGTGAAAAGGTAAGGATTCCTATTACACATGAGGAAGGTGCTAGGCATTACGGGCACTCCCATGCGCCCGAGAAACTTGATCTTTCTAGTCTGATTCGCTTGCTAAGAGGCTATATGCAAATGTACGCTTGCTAAACCTAGATTGTGCTAGAAATCATGTTAACGTGAATAAAAGATCGTGACAAGGTGGATGTGCAAAGTGTGTGCGAAAATTGCGAAGAAATCAACATAGAATGACAAAAATACAACACATGAAATGACAAAGAAAATCACATGAAATGACAATATTTGTGAGGAAAATGATCCGAGAAATTATACAAACATCTAGATAATCAATAGTGGCATCTGCCCAAATCATCGGAATTATGAAAAATATCATGAAAATCAAAATAGGGAAAATAATGCGCAATTGGGTCAATGTAGGCATTTAAACCGATTAATGTACGCCCTCGAGCGATGTAAATCCAAATCAAATCATAAAAAACCATAAATGTGAAGTGAGGGAAATCAAACCGGTGTCAAGCAAAAGATTCTGGAGTAGACCAAAGAGAAATATGCGGAAAACCATATGGAAAGCAAGCTTTATTGAAAATGGCATGAATTGATATGCATGTGGATAATGTGCACGCAAATGCATCTAAATATATGAAAAATGCTTAGGAATTATTTACACAAGAAAGTGTGTATGATTTAGTACAATAACAACATGCATGTGCATGAGTTGGTGTCATGGGGCAATTATGTAATTTCACATGGCTAAATGTGATAAGTGTGTACAGATGCAGAATGCATGATCTAATGTATGCAAAATGTCAGGAAAATATTATTTACTAGAAAACATGATGAAAACAAGATTTCAAATGCAAGAAAATGATGTAAACATGGATAATCACAAGTGTGGGGGCTAAAGCGCAAAATTCACAAAGGAATAGCAAATCCACTTGGAAAACTTCACAGAAATCAGAGAAAAAAAAACTATCACATGAATCAAGGTGAAAATACATTTTGATGAGAAATGGATGTTGAAAAATCACATATTTGCAATTTAAAGAAATCTATAGACTAAAATGCAAAATCCACAAAAAGATGGCAATCATGATTAAAAACTATTCAAAAACTTTCATGCAAAAGTTCAGATCATGAATTAACATAAAAATGTGGCATTGAGGTATGAAATATGTGAAATTTGTATTCTAGTAACTTCATGAAAGTTCAGGACTAGATGTGCAAAATTTACATGTGTGTGCAAATGATATCAAAATTCAGTATCAAAGGTTATTTTAGATTGAAAACATGATTTTGTCATAGATACCTTATTCATGTGAAGATTTACAAACATGCATGATCAATAAATGTGAAAGTGTAAGTATATGGACTAAAATGCAATTAAAAAACCAAATCAATGACTTAAATGCTAAATAAGGGGTCTGGATGTAATTTATCTATGCTTAGAAACTATATTAGGTGAAGTCTGGGTTTTCATGCAAAATCCTAGGATCAAAAATGCAATGAAAAACAAGTTTTTTATATAATTCAGTGTAATTATGAATTACTTCAAGGTTCTGGATGTAAATTTCACAAAGGAATTCTTGTTTGATAAAAGTTCTGGGGCAAAATGAAAATTTCTAGGACTTAATTGTGAGGAAAACATGATTCCAAGGGTCTAGTTGTGTTGAAACAAATATTTATTGAGCTGGTCATAAAAACATAAAACATTTAAGGGACAACATGCAATTTTTACGATAAAACAAAAGAAACAAAACCTTATTTACAACTACAGGGGTTTAAACATAATAAAACAGGACTTAAATGTAATGACCTAAGGACCTAACAATTAAAAACTTAAGGACCTAGCCTAATCTACTACCATTCGAAGATCACCAGCGCTCCATTCTCCGGTGAGAAGTCTGACTAGGCGTTGGGGGTGACACGGCGATGAAGAGGCACGGGTGATGATCGAAAAAGCTGGAGGGAGGTGTGAGGAGGCTCTCTAGGGCTTTGGGTACGGTCAGGGCTGCCTAAGGTGCTCCCCCCATCTCGGGCTCCAGCGAGGTGACCTGTCGGTGCTGGAGAAGACAACAGTGAGGTGGCTACAGTGTTCCAATGATGGAAAGGCACATGCGAGGGTCGAATGAGTGTCGGAGGACCACAGGGAAGCTTCGAGGAGTCATGGGAGGAATGGGGGCTAGCTATGGAGCTCCACTCTTCCCGAGCACTGGCAATGGGTGCGGGTGAGCTCGAGGTAGCACTGCAGAGGCGAAGGCGGTCGAGAGGGGTTCTCAGAGCCTTCAGTGAACCACGGGGAGGCTTCCAGAGGTGACGGATTGGTGGCGAAGAGGCGGGCTGGCTTCACCCACATAACAGGTTCCATAGCGGAGGGCAGCGGCTGTAGTGTGACGACGGCGTTCCCTTGGCCACGAGAGGCCATGGAATTCCCTCCTAAGCGTCGAAGGCTCAGGAAGGATGAGGAGGGAGATGGGGGAGAGGCGCCAGGGACCTCAGAAACCTGAGACGCCACGGGCCTCGCTAGAGGTGGTGAACCCACCACTGGATAGGGAGATGACAACACACAAGGGAGATATCCCCGACGAAACTCGATCCAGAAGACACAGACAAACCCAATAGGACTAAAGGAACATTTTCTTAAGTTTGAGTGGAGGGAATTACCTGGAGGTTGATTGGATTGTCCCACCCCTACCGATGGTGACGTTCTCTGACGTGGTTGCTCTGGTGACGGAGGCTTAAGGGTTGTGGTTGCAAAGGGGCTATTGGAAGAGGTCGTGAGTTTGGGTGTTGTCGTTGGGGATTCTTCTTGGTTTTAGCCAATCCTCTGGGTTTCAAATAGTGGTCTTCAGTCGACGGTGTGGGGGATCCTTTATACGCTGGTGGAGCTCTCCAGCGTCGTCGATTCTCCTCTCCAACGAATGGGGAGCGTTGGATGCAACTGGAAGGCTGTTAAGGCTCCACCGGGGATCGTGCGTGACTACTACTGATGGAGGAATCGGCACTAGAGATCGTGAGATGTTGTCAGAGAAGAGGAGAAGATGGCTGCCTAAATCATTTTTGCATAACCCAAAGTCTTTGATTGAGAAGAAATGAAATGGGTATGGGCTTTGAATAGGCTTGCGTAAGGTGGGCTTTGGGGTTTTAAAGGATTACGTTTTAGGGGTTTTGGGTTTTATTTAGTTTAGGTTTTTGTGATTTTAATTAGGGGTTTTGGGTTTTATTTAATTTAGGTTTTTGTAGTTTAAATTAGGGCTTTTGGGTTTTATTATTTTAGGTTTTTGTGATTTTAATTGGGGTTTTTGGGTTTTATTATTTTAGGTTTTTGTGGTTTTAATTAAGGGTTTTGGGTTTTATTTACTTTACGTTTTTGTGGTTTTAATTATTTTAGGTTTTTGTTATTTTAATTAGAGTTTTTGGGGTTTTATTATTTTAAGTTTTAAATGGATTAGATTTTGGTTTAAATGGATTAAGGCTTTGGGTTTAAGTTTTAAATTTGATTAATTAAAGATTAGTCCAAATTCATATTTTGATTTAATTGGTTTGATTAAGGATTTAACTCAGACTTTGATTTAATTGGTTTTTTAATTGATTTGATCAAGCATTGGTTTTTTTACTTGGTTCATATTTTGGTTTTTACTTGATTTAGGTTTTAATTAGGATTTTTACTTAATTATCTTGAATTTTTAATTGATTTTATTGATTTTGGTTTTAATTAGGGTTTTTAGTTAATTACTCTGAGTTTTTAATAGTTTAAATGGATTTTATTTGATTTTGGTTTGGATTAGGGTTTTACTTAATTAGTTTGAGTTTTTATGGTTTAAATGGATTTTACTTGATTTTGGCTTTAATTAGGATTTTTACTTAATTACCTTGAGTTTTTTAATGATTTAAATGGATTTTATTTGATTTTGGTTTGGATTAAGGTTTTTACTTAATTACCTTGTGTTTTTTAATGATTTAAATGGATTTTATTTGATTTTGGTTTGGATTAGGGTTTTTACTTAATTACTTTGAGTTTTTTTAATGGATTTTACTTGATTTTGGTTTGGATTAGGATTTTTACTTAATTAATTTGAGTTTTAAATGGCTTAACTGGATTTTATTTGATTTTGGTTTGGATTAAATGTTTTAGCTTAGTCAATTTGAGTTTTTTAATTTAAGTGAGTTTCAATTTTAATTTAGATTTTAATTAAGGGGGTTTTGCTTTGATTAGCTTAGATTGGGTCAAAGTGGGCTTGTGTGTGCCTAAGTGAGTTTAGGTGGAGTTAGGATTTTGGATTTGGTGGTTGCAACCAGAGCATCTTTCTAGACGAGTCTACCGCCAAGGGACTGTAAAATCGGGGTGTCTATACCTATATGAATCATTCATACAAATGTGCTTTATATTTTTAAATTGCATTTTTTTAAGTCGTGGGAAGGAGTGCTTGTATGTCTCTAGTTGTGCCTAGATATTGTTTTTACTTGCAATTTTTTAGTTTAACCAAAAAGGGAGGCAAAAAGTCTCTAATTCCCCTAATTAATGCAATAAAAAAGAAAAAAAAATCCAATCATGGAAAATAACCATCAAACATCATGCAAATGGCATGTACTAGTGTTGTGATAATGATGGTGAAAAGAGAAACAAGCATCATATCAAAAGGCATAAGTCAAGTCCTATACAAGTGTGGTGGCATAGCATATTTGTATAAAGCAAAACAACCACCAAACAAAAGACATGAGACAATATCAATCAATGTGAGTACAAGTAAGCAAACATACAAGGGAAAGCTAGGCAAGCAAGTAAAAAACCAAAGTGAAAGTCGAAGTCTAGTATCCCTAGTAGAGTCACTAATTCCTGTGACCAAGCCGGTGAAAAGAGACTAACACGAGGCGCACCATAGAGGTCAAACACACGAATTGATAAGGTCACAACAAAGTGGTGACTCCGAGAAAAGATACTCAACTCGAAAACACCAAAACAAATCAAAACAAACGTAGGATAAGGAAATGGAGTCGCCACCTAGTCTATTAAATACGAGAGACACGGAAAATCGTGCAAGGAAAACATGATAAAACAATGCGAAATAAAGTGCAAATGCTCCATGCCAAATGAATGCTACACATAGGTCATTGTATGCCATAGAAAGGGTAAGAACTCCCGTTACACATGATAAATCGATCTTTCTTAGCTTAATTGGTCGCATGCGTGGTTATGTAGGCATTTGAATGCTAATGGATGTATGCCTAGTGGCAAGAGATGATGCATTGCAAAACATGAACATAAAAATACAAAACAACACCACCTCATGTAACTGATAACAAGTATGGCCAGGGATGCAAAATCTAAAGCGATAGCGACTCCTTGTTGTGATGGTCATCTTCAGTTAGTTAACAAATCTAAGACCAGACTATTATCCTCCACCTAAGTTTACGTCATGCAATCTATCTCTATTTTCTATTTATCATCATTCTTTTGGACTAGGGGCAAGGGGCACCCTAGATGGAATAACAATTTTACTGAGTTTCCTTACAGATCTTACTGGCAAGTGTTAGACACAACCAGTTTTGCATCAGACAATGTTTAACAACGACAATTAAAAAAATAAAAAGGGTGTAAGACGCTACTGCTTGCAATGTCTTACGTTGGACGCAACAAGTTTTGCATCCAACACTTGTCACTAGCTTAGTTGTTGAACTTCACTATGGGGGCCCTAAATCCATGAGCAAAATGCGAAACCAATTTCTACCAACTCTAGAGGCTTCAACAAGTTGAAATACACTTGTGAGCATAGGTTTCATATTTTTTGAACTTTCGAACCATCCAGAATCGCCTGTCGTGTCTTTCATTGAATTAACATCTCTTTTTTGCAACAATGACTTTGAAAATAAGTTCTAAAGTTCACAGGTGAAATCAGTCATTATAGCCTTGTTATTTGCATGTTATTACACATGATTAAGCTTGTTTTGAGTTAATTTGAATTAAAGGTCATTATTTGGGAGTGCTCCCCTAGTAATTGATTTATTTTGTTTCATTTTGAACTCTAAGAAAGGTAACTTAAAAGAGATATTTGACATTGCTATGTTTGCAAAAAAAAATTCATCATTTATAAATATAATTGTTCTACAAAATCATTGGGGCATACCCCTAAGGTACAAGTGCTGAAATGAACAAAAAAAGAACAACAAGCCATAGGACACTCTTTCCCTCACCATCTAGAATTGGAGGAACTACAGGAGGTTGGCATATTGACACACCCGAAGGAGCCTTATAGGTGGCCCAAGAATGACGACTGCTCGAACAATGCCTCGGCTCAATCGTCTATGGCAAAGGAACTGAATAACCTAAAATGACGCCACTCTCAAAGGCATGCGCCCTGTAATGTCTCACCTCCCCCTTAAGCTGAGCTATAATGTCATCTTTAGCTCCCAGGCGCTGTAAGAAAAGACAGTTAAAATGTTAGTGAATATTACAAGTAGAACTAAAGGTGAATCAAAATTGGTTATATCGCTTAAGCTCTATCAAGTTGCCTCCTCAGTTCAGTAACCTCGGTACCTGAATCAGCCACTAGTGAGGTCCGTCTCTGCTTCATCAGCCTGGCCACCTCTGTATCTCTCTCCTCCAAAGCCCGAAGGTGCTCCTCGGTAAGCTAGCGTGCCTCCTCCAACTGTTGGTCTTGAGAAGTCAACTCTCCCTTAAGGCATGAGGCATGCTCTGATGCACCTAATGTAGTTTGCTCTAACTCTAGGATCTGGACATGCTAGGAGGCAATCGTTCCCTCTAAGTCATCAACCCTCTTTGTTGAGCGTCCAACAGCAAAATCACTAGCTCGCTCCCTCAACTCATGCGCCAGATCGATGATCTACTAACATCAAACTTTCACATCATAACCTAAGCAAAAGCAAAGGAAAATAAAAGCACTCACTTACCTTTGCTTGAAGACAAGAAATCTCTATCGAGTGATCTAGAGGAGGGGCAGTGCTACTCAAAGGCTCCAAAGGAAACACACAAGTAATTAGTTTCCATCCACAAATAAACATCAAAAGCCAACAAAGATTCAAACCAACCTGAGAAGCAGAAGCACAAAGGCGCTCGATCTCCTCCGTCAAGCGGGACAACTACTGGGTCAAACTGCGTTCACATTGAGCCTATTCGTCAATGGCCTTAAGCTACAAAGGAGACAACTAACTAGATAGTAAACTACAAATGTTAAAGGAGCAAATAAAATCAAGAACTCACCGTAATTTCCATTTGAGCATGGTGAAACTACACAACGGCCAATAGCTCAGTCCAGGAGCTCACAACCTCGCCTGGGTCGGTATCATCCATGGGATGGTCAGAGCATCCAAGGAAGTGGGACCAGTGGAGGTTCATCAAAGTAGAGAACTCAATGTCCATCCACTCAGTCCATGCTGCCTCATCCTTTGTCGTGGCATCAATCGGGGTAGGTGAGCTACAGTGAGCTCAGTCTAAAAGCTGTGAGTCGTAAACATCGACCCAGTGACATGCACATCTGCCTCGACCTTGGGTCTCCTACCAAACCTGGAAAGGAGGAGCTAGGGGCTGCACCTGAAGATGCCCTAATTGACGAAGTGCTTGACTAATCTACTGGAAGTGACAGCAAAAACCCTACTACCCACAAGCTCATCCATGATAGCAATGTAGTCTGAGTGCACCAAGCCCGTTCACAGGATAGCCAGTCACCCGTAGCCTTATCAATCAGACCATGTCCTCTAGAGATAGCACAAACTCGTCACTTCGTGTCACAATTGAGCTAGTCTGATGGTTGTATCGCTCAACTACTGACTCAAGGTACATAGGCCAGATGGGGAACTCTGGGATAGATAAGAAGTGCCCAAATTCCATTTGCATGAGCCACTCCCGCTGGAAGGGGGCCAACATCTAGTAGCACCTAACAACCTAATCCCAATGGCATTGCATGACTGTTGGAGCCTGGCTCTGCACAAGGAACAAAGAATTGTCATACTAAGTTCCCAATGAAGCAAAATAATTGATACAAAGTGAAAGAAATTTGTTACCTACCCCTTAGCTGCTAAGGTAGCCGTAGCAAACTCAGCACGAGATGCATCCCTTTGTAGTTCCGATACCTGAACCTTATCGCGAGGTATGTGGACTCATGCAAAGCATAGAGGAGCACCAGCATTGCCCTCCACCTCTTGACGAACAAAGTCAACAATGCACCTGTACAAGGTGTAACCATGCCGGTGAGGAGGTTCCGCAAACGAATGCGAAATCGGTCGGCAAAATCACGTCGAAAAAGCAAAATAAAAACGGAGTCGCCACCTAGTCTATTATGGAAGACAAGGAAAACCAAAACATGA
>JAMKQA010009630.1:0-46454 GCA_024699735.1 Posidonia australis | reverse complement strand
TAATACCTTCCTCGTGCGTAACAGGGATCCTTACCCGCATTCTGGTTATTTCGTAGACTTGTCTTTGTTGTTTTTTGCATGATTTTTCATGTACATGGTTTTCCTTGTCTTCCATAATAGATTAGGTGGCGACTCCGTTGTTTTGCTTTTTTCGACGTGATTTTGCCGATCGATTTCGCATTCTTTTGCGGAATCTCTTCGCCGGCATGGTTACAGTACACAGCCTTTATTCCCTTTTCTCGTGTCTCCTTTATGTCCAGAGGAAATTCGAGTTTTGTCCCTTTCTCGTGACTCCTTTAAGTCTAGAGAAATCTTGAGTCATTGATTCCTGGCCTACAGGAACAGCTCTTTATCCCTTTTCTCAGGTCTCCTTTAAGTCTGGAGGAGATTCGAGTTTTGTCCCTTTCTTGTGACTCATTTAAGTCCGGAGGAGTCCCGAGTCGTTGATTCCTGGCCTCTAGGAACAGCTCTTTGTCCCTTTTTCTCGTGTCTCCTTTAGGTCCAGAGGAGATTTGAGTTTTGTCCCTTTCTCGTGACTCCTTTAAGTCCGGAGGAGTCCCGAGTCGCTGATTCCTAACCTCCAGGAACAACTTTTTATTCCTTTTTCTCGTATCTCCTTTAAGTCCAGTGGAGATTCGAGTTTTGTCCCTTTCTCGCGACTCCTTTAAGTCTGGAGGAGTCCCGAGTCGCTGATTCTTGGCCTCTAGGAATAGCTCTTTATCCCTTTTCTTGAATCTCCTTTAAGTCCGAAGGAGATTCGAGTTTTGTCCGTTTCTCGCGACTCCTTTAAGTCCGGAGGAGTCTCGAGTCGCTGATTCTTGGCCTTCAGGAACAACTCTTTATTCCTTTTTCTCATGTCTCCTTTAAGTCCAGAGGAGATTCGAGTTTTGTCCCTTTCACGCGACTCCTTTAAGTCCATAGGAGTCCCGAGTTGCTGATTCCTGGCCTCCATGAACAACTCTTTATTCCATTTTCTCTTGTCTCATTTAGGTCTGGAGGAGATTCGAGTTTAGCCCCTTTCTCGCGACTCCTTCAAGTCCAGAGGAGTCTCGAGTCGTTGATTCCTGGCCTCCAAGAATAGTTCTTTATCCTTTTTCTCGTGTCTCCTTTAAGTATGGAGGAGATTCGAGTTTTGTTCCGTTCTCGCGACTCCTTTAAGCCCGGAGGAGTCCCAAGTCGCTGATTCCTGGCCTCCAGGAACAGCTCTTTGTCCCTTTTTCTCGTGTCTCCTTTAGGTCTGGAGGAGATTCGAGTTTTGTCCCATTCTTGTGACTCCTTTAAGCTTGGAGGAGACCCATGTTGCTGATTTCTGGTCCCCAAGAACAGTTTTTTATTCCTTTTTCTCATGTCTCCTTTAAGTCCGGAGGAGATTCGAGTTTTGTCCCTTTCTCACGACTCCTTTATGTCCGGAGGAGTCTCGAGTCATTGATTCTTGGCCTCCAAGAATAGCTATTTATTTCTTTTTCTCGTGTCTCCTTTAGGTTCGGAGGAGATTCAAGTTTTGTCCCTTTCTCGCGACTCATTTATGTCTGGAGGAGCCCCGAGTCGCATATTCCTGGCCTCCAGGAACAGCTTTTTATTTCTTTTTATCATGTCACCTTTAAGTCTGGAGGAGATTCAAGTTTTGTCCCTTTCTCGCGACTCCTTTAAGTCCAGAGGAGTCCCGAGTTGCTGATTCCTGGCCTCCAGGATCAGCTCTTTATTCCTCTTCTCGTGTCTCCTTTAAGTCCGGAGGAGTCCAGAGTCGCTGATTCCTGGCCTCCAAGAACAACTCTTTATTCCTTTTTCTCGTGTCTCCTTTAAGACCGAAGGAGATTCGAGATTTGTCCATTTCTCACGACTCCTTTAAGTCTAAAGGAGTCCCGTGTCGCTGATTCCTGGCCTCTAGGAACAGCTCTTTGTCCCTTTTTCTCGTGTCTCCTTTAGGTTTGGAGGAGATTCGAGTTATGTCCCTTTCTCGCGACTCCTTTAAGTCCGGAGGAGTCCCGAGTCATTGATTCCTGGCCTCCAGGAACAGCTTTTTATTCCTTTTTCTCGTGTCTCCTTTAAGTCGAGAGGAGATTCGAGTTTTATCCCTTTCTCACGACTTATTTAAGTTCGGAGGAGTCCCGAGTCGCTGATTCTTGGCCTCCAGGAATAGCTCTTTATCCCTTTCTTGGATCTCCTTTAAGTTTGGAGGAGATTCAAGTTTTGTCTGTTTCTCGCGACTCCTTTAAGTTCGAAGGAGTCCTGAGTCGCTGATTCCTGGCCTCTAGGAACAGCTCTTTATCCCTTTTCTTGTGACTCCATTAAGTCCGGTGGAGTCCCGAGTCGCTGATTCCTGGCCTCCAGGAACAGCTCTTTATCCCTTTTCTCGTGTCTCCTTTAAGTCCAAAGGAGATCCGAGCCGCTGGCTCCTTATATCACAGGATCAGCATCTATCTTTCCTTTGATCCCCTTAGGTCTGGAGGAGGTTCGAGCTATTGGTTTCTTGTATCCAAGGACTGACTCTTTCCCCATCGGGCTGATAGCTCTAACTATCCGGCGATGTGTCCGTCAACTCATCTTCGGGCTGATAGTCCTAACTATCCGATTGACAACCGTCATATTGCCACCATTGGGCTGATAGCCCTAACTATCCAACGATGAGTCCGTCAACTCATCTTCGGATTGATAGTCCTAACTATCCGATTGACAACCGTCATATTGTCACCATCGGGCAGATAGCCCTAACTATCCGGTGTTGAGTCCATCAACTCATCATCGGGCTGATAGCCCTAACTATCTGGTGTTGAGTCTGTCAACTCATCTCCGGGTTGATAGCCCGAACTATCCGGCAATGAGTCTATCAACTCACCCTCAGGCTGATAACTCGAACTATACAGTCGGTAGGTCCGTCAACTTATCATGCCCTATCCTTTAGCTTGCTGGTCCGATAGTCTTATCGAATGCCCCTTCTCTCGGGCTGATTACCCCAGACTATCCAGTCGACATCCATAATCATTCTATCCCTCGGTCAGCAAGTCCGACATCTTGCCATGCATCTTCCCAGGCCGGAAGGTCCGTCATTTGCCAGGTTTGCCCCGGCCTATGAGTCTGACAGACTTGCCCAAGCATTCTTTGGCACGAGTCGGGGAATCCCTCACGCTCTCCTTCGAGGGTTAAGCTACCCACTCGTTTTCAGCCTCACCCTCATGCATTACCCTACATCAGGGTCATCCTTTGCATCATCATCCTGCATGGGCCTCGAGTCATGACTTTTCGGTGCATCCGCCGAATAAGTGGCTCACGGCCTCACAGAAAATACCACTCTCCCTTGAACTCAAATGGGGTGTCGTGTCAACCCTAAGCATCGGTCTCAGTTCCATCCGTCCCTCGACCTCGCTTAGGGAGGGGCATTTGTAGACACCCCAATTTTGAGGTCATATGGCAGCAGGCTCCTCCGGATGATGCTCTAGTCGTAGCCACTAAAACCCTAGCCCACACTAGCCCACCTGACCCAATTAAACTTGAAATCCAACTAAAAAAACCCTAAATCCACTGAAAAACCCTAATTAAACAAATAAAACACTAAAGCCGCTACAAAAACTAATAAAACCCTAATTAAACAAATAATTCAAATAAAACCCACTCAAACTCACTTAAAATCCAATAAAAACCCTAATTAATCAAATTCTAAACCTTAATCAAGTGAAGAAATTAAATCAATTTAAAATCCATTAAATAAGACAAAAACCCTAATTCAAGCTTAATTCAAATTAAATCACTAAACAATCCAAATAAATAAGTAAAAACCCTAATTAAAGTTAAAATCCATTGAAATCCTAATTAATAAAAATTCAAAACCCTAAATAAACACAAAAGCCCTAAATAAACACAAAAATCCTAATTAATAAATTCAAAACCCTAATTAATCAAAAAATCTCTAAATAAACCCTAATTAAAACTCAAAACCCTAATTTCAAATCAATTAAATAAAACACTAAATCCAAAATTAATAATCACATTTAGCTCACAAAGTTCTAATTAAAAACTTAAAATTAAAACCCTAAAATCCCAAAAAATTCCAAACCAAAAAATAAAATAAGAAAACCCAAAATAATTAAACCTTGATTTAAAACCAACTAATTAAATTTTAATCACAGACTTAATTAAAATCATAAAACATAAACAAAGCGTCTAAAATAAAATTCAAAACCCTAATTTGAAATTCAAAACCAAAACCCTAAAAAATCCCTAAACAATTCATGAAAAAATTAAAACCTTAATTAAACATTAAATCACAAAATTAAGAGATTAAATTAAACCCATGAAACCCAATTAAAATCTTAAAATTAAAACCCTAGAAAGTCCAACAAATTCCAAAAATAAAATCAAAACATAAATCCAAATAAAAAGCCCAAAACAGAAGCCCAATAAGCCCAACACTATTTCATTTAAGAATTCAACTCAAAACTTAAAAAAAATCAAAAAGTAATTCCAGCGACCCTATTTTTCTGGTGAAAACTCCGACAAGCAAACCCGAGAAATCTGGAGCGAATCGCAGCCTCCGAGATACTTGGCCAATCACCTTCAGCTCATGCCCGATCCAACGACGTTGATAGGCTGAGGGGAGGAGGATCAACGGTGGAGAACCGCCTCGAATGAGTATAAAACCCCTCGTCGTCAACAGAAGAAAGGAACCGCTTTCCAGAGATTTTCAGAGAAGTTTTTCCAGAGCTTCCACCCCTACTGAAACATGACTCCTTCCTCCACCATAGAATCCCCACAATTCCTATTTCCCAAAAAACCCCCTCCTCGAGCCCACGGTTGCAGCCAGAGCCATCGTCGGAAAAGCTCCACCGCTAGTCACTCGCGTCGAAGCAGCCATCCACAGCAGGTAATCTCTTCCCCCATCCTTCTTCCTTTACAGTAGAATTAGAGGAGTACAAGGACTCCCCAGTAGCCTCCCCTCTTTGTTTGCCTGCCGTGAACCCACTTCCGGTGGTGGTTCAAACCGTCGGAGAGCCCCCCTTTGGCCTCTGACTGCGGGCAATGCCCCAAGCGGACCTTCCTTCCTCTCCCCTTTTCTCTCCATCTCCCTAGATCCCTCCTTACTTCGGAAGAAGCCTCTGCCACTTCACACCACTCGCCGCTGTCCCGCCGCAACCAACCACCGCTCGTCGTCGAAGGAGCCCCCAAGCGAACCAGACACTCACACGCTGCACCCGAGTCTCTGGAAGCTTCCCTAGGGACCTTCGAGCATCACCTAGCCAATCCACCACCCCCTGGACCGCTGCAACACCGTGCTCGCCACTGACATTCCTACCGCCGGAGCATGGGCTGGGGAAGCTCACTCCCCCATGCGCGAAGCCTCCTCCTGCCTCCAAAAGTTTCGTCGAGGTCCTCCGGAGCATCCCCAATCGCCGTCGCATCCAGCCGCCACCTCCGGACGCTACCACGCGAGCCTCGCCGCCGTCGGAGAAGAAGATCAGCGAGGGAGGTCAACGACACCTTCCAGCCGTCGGGGGTTCGATCCACACCGTTGGATCTTCCCCACGCCTCCTCCCCAAGCATTCCCCCCTTTATGATCTTCGATCAGGCCCCTGGAGAAGCTCGGATGAGCCTCTCAGCCGTCGCCGCCGGCGATCTTTGAATCACCGGTGGTGACCTCTTTTTATTTAAATTTTTGTTTTAAAATCCTTTAGTTTATTTAATTCTTACATTTTAGTCCTTTTTTTATTACATATGGGTCAAGAAATTTTCATCTTAGTCGCTACAGTTTTAAAATGCTTTTTATTCTTTGTTTTCTCTGAGAATTTTGCATAGAGCCTCCTGAATAATTCATCTTTTATTTATTAACACAATATTGCATGTTTTTATGACACAGGGGTCCCTAGAGCATAGTTTCTTTACATTTAAGCCCCTAGAAATTTACATTTAGGCCCCTAAAATGTTTAAAATGATTTTTCTCAGTGAAATTTACATTCTAAACCCTGAGCATTCTAACAATTGCACTGATAATCATTAAAAATGGGTTTTTTTATCATATTTAAATCTTGAAAATTTGTATTTAAGCCCCTGAATGTTTTCTAAATGAGATTTCTCTGTGAATTTTGCAATCTAAGCCCTGAATTGTTCAAAAATTACACTATTCTTCATGAAAATTGAATTTTCCTTACAGTTTGGTCCTGAAAATTTGCATTTAATCCCCAGAACTTTAAGAAATGTGTTTTTCATTGTGAATTTTGCATTTTAAACCTCTAAATTCTTCATAATTGCTCTGACCAACATAAAAGCTTAGTTTTTTACATAATCAGACACTGGAATTTTGTAGAAATGTCCCTGGATTCACATTAAAGTACTTTTGAACATGAAATTTACATTTTGACCCTTATATTATTTCTAAATCCATCATTTAGGGTTTTTAAATGTTTTCTATCATATTTTGGGTTATTTTCCACCCTTATTGTGCATTTGATCATAGAATTTATCTAAACATCATGTTTTCACTTGGATTTGATCATTAGCTTCACATTTTGGCCACATTTGCACCAATGTGTAAATTTTACACTTTAGACCCTAACTTTTCAGGAAATTATCTAAGTGTGATTTTTGCATCCATGTGCCACGTTGACATTGGACCCATCATTTGCATGTTAGAATAAGGGTCATGAACCTATTTTTCATCTAGTTCCACACTCTTTTCATGAATTTTGCATTTTAGTCCCTATGTTTGTCATTTATTGCGTTTACATCCTTTTGGTGATTTTTCTTCTCCTTGTTTCTTGCAAATGACATTATCCAGACATTTAGCATACATTTTGACATAACTTAGGCCATGCATTACTCCCATGAAAGCACTTGTCACCTCTGGCCAGGGAAAATAACGAAATTGCCCCTATGCCCCAATTCATGAGCATGCATCTTGATCTTTGCATTTAGTCTTGCATAGTCCATGTTTAAGTCATTTTTTAGAGTTTTTACACATTTAGGCACTTATCCATGCATTTCATATCCGTTTTCCTCATGTTTGCATCCCTATTTGGCGAGCCAACATCCTATGCCTTTCCTTCATGGATTTCTTTCTTCACTTTGTCCTTAGGGTCTCTTATCTATTATCCGATTTGATTAGCTTGAATCCTACATTTCAGATTTTTGATTTGATTTGGATTTCATCGCCTGAGGGCGTACATTAATAGGGCTGAGGGCCGACATTGTCCCCACTACGAATTATTTTCCCTTTTTTGATTTTCATGACTTTTTCTATGATTCTGATTCACTCTGTCTTCAGAGTTTCTTATCCGATATCCGATTTGTTCGGCTTTAATCCTACATTTTAGATTTTTGATTTGATTTGGATTTCATCGCCCAAGGGCATACATTAACAGGCCTGAAGGCCGACATTTGTCCCTACCACGGATTATTTTTCACTTTTTGATTTTCACGACTTTTTCCTGATTCCGAGGACTCAGGTTGACTTGGCTTGTCATCTTTTTGATATCATTATGTTTTCATAAGTGTTCTTTAAAAAAACCTCATCATTTCATGTGACTTTCTGTGATTTTGTCAATTCGTGTGGATTTCTCCGCAATTTTCACACATCGTCTTGCACATCCATTTAGTCTTGTTATGGCATACATATTAGCATGATTAGGCATGATCCAGGCTTGGCAAACATTCATCTAGCCTTTAGCAAGCAATTGGACTAGAAAAACTGAGTTTCTTGGACGTATAAGGGTGCCTAACACCTTCCTCGTGTGAAATATGAATCCTTACCCATCATCTGGTTAGCAGACATTCAGCCTTCACATCAACACTTCAAGCATTCATCTTTTTGTGGTTTTCCTCGTCTTTCCCTTAAAAGACTAGGTGGTGACTCCTTTTCTCTTTCTTTTTCTTTCCTTGCGCCTTTGCCATCTTGGCATGACTGTGATCTCCTTCCCCCTCCTTCGAGTCAGGCATGGTCACAGCGGCGAACACAAGTTGGTCTAGGGCCCGTCACTGATTCGACTACGATGACTACCACATGGGTTCTAGAAGTTCTGCAAGCTGCACCCTATTCCTCGGGCCCTCCTGTTTTAGGAGATTAATCAGCTGCAGTTTCATCTATTTTAGTGTGTAGGTGATTTTGAGGTGACTCTTAGATAAACTTTCCAGATGTTGCTTTGGATGTGGCAAACCCAATCCCATCAGCTAAACCAACCACAAACCTATAGCAAGCCTGCAACCTAATTAAAAATTCAGCCAAGGGTATGTTAACTGCTCTTTGGTTGGAAATAGGTCTTTGACTAGGGGCATGCCAACTGCCTTTCTAAGTCAAAAAGAACATAGGGACAGTACTACTTTTGGGAGCATGTAGATGAGGCTTCTCACAAGCACTTTTGGATAAGCCTGTCAGTTCACAGAAGCATAGCTGTCACGGCACACGAAACTAGTTGGTGACATGTACAACAATAGCCCGCAGGTCTGGTGGACTTCTTCCAAGGCCAGAATATACTCTATCTGCCTCAAGCGAAAGGCATGGAAAGTGGGTTTCCAGAATCTAGCCACAGCACATAACAAGTGCCAGTCCACTTCAACCATGGTAATATTCAACAATGAAGAGGACATGCCCTAAACCCGCAGTAGCTCATGGTCCTCAGCAATCAGTGCACCGATCAATATTTGTGGAACATCAGAACAACACTTCGGTGTCACCCTGATTAGATGCCTGGGTAGATATGATTTCGCAATTATGACAATTATCCTGTGGGCCCCATCACATACAAGCAATGCAAGTATCTTAATTACCAAGGTCTAAAATGCAGAATGGCTACAAGAATTGCATTGTTGTCCTCCGCACTCTGCAGTCTTCAAGAATGCCAAGAAAAGCACATGCACAAGTTTTCAATAATTCACTAGATTGGTAACTTGCAAAAACCCCCTTTTCCCTGTGAAGTGTGCAGAATAACCCACGAAAGGGGCGGGAAGTTATATTTGAGTAGAAACATGCAAGCACTCCAGTATCATAGCACAGTAGCAACACAGCAATCAAGAATTTGCAACAAGGCCCCCTAGTTTCAGAAAATTGCGAACATGCCTCAGCTTTGTCTTTGCAAACTCGCAGACAAAGCCCATTCAGATTGGCACTCCAGCAAGGTTCCTTCAGAGGATATTGCACATGCATCTTAGCAAGAACACCAATTTCTGTCCGCAGAGCTAGTAGCGAGCACAATTACAGTTCTACCCTCCCAACACAATTGCAGTCAATTTCCCTCCTAGGGGACAATCCAGGGATTATCACTTTTGTTTTTCTAGGTTCTCCTTCCAGGCGAATGAGATCCTTCTACCACTCTTTCTTGTATTCTCGTGGGTGTGAGATCCTTTTCTTTGGCTTCTGACCAGGCGGTTAGACTCGACATTCGATCGGGCGATCGAGGTCTTTTCCTTTTCTTTGGCTTCTGATCGAGCAATCAGAGTCGACCTTTGACCGGGCAGTCGAGGTCATTTTCCTAATCCTTTTCCTTGGCTTCTGATCGGGTGGTCAGAGTCGACCTTTGACTGGGCGGTCGAGGTCATTTCCTTATCCGTTTCTTTGGCTTCTGACTAGGTGGTCAGTGTTGACCTTTGACCGGGCGGTTGAGGTCATTTCCGTTTCCTTTT
Organism: Posidonia australis; assembly: GCA_024699735.1. Classification (NCBI taxonomy): domain Eukaryota; kingdom Viridiplantae; phylum Streptophyta; class Magnoliopsida; order Alismatales; family Posidoniaceae; genus Posidonia; species Posidonia australis. The sequence goes on along the minus strand of JAMKQA010009630.1, from coordinate 36,851 downwards.
CTTTGGCTTTTGACCGAGCGGTCAGAGTTGAAGTTCGATCGGGCAGTCGAGGTCATTTTCCTAATCCTTTTCCTTGGCCTCTGACCGGGCGGTCAGAGTCGACCTTTGACTGGGCGGTCGAGGTCTTTTCTTTGTCCTTTTTCTTGACTTCTGACAAGGCGGTCAGAGTTGACCTTTGACCGGACGGTCGAGGTCTTTTCCTCTCCTATTTCGGATTTTTGCAGGTGCGAGGTCCTTTTCTTTGGCTTCTGACCGGGAGGTTAGAGTCAACCTTTGACTGGGCGTTCGAGGTCATTTTCCTTATCCTTCTCCTTGGCTTTTGACCTGGCGGTCAGAGTCGACCTTTGACCGGACGGTCGAGGTCTTTTCCTTGTCTTTTTCTTTTGCTTTTGACTGGGCGGTCAGAGTCGACCATAGACTTGGCGGTCGAGGTCATTTCCACTCCTGTTTTGGATTTTTGTGGGCGCGAGGTCCTTTTCTTTGGCTTCTAACCAGGCGGTCAGAGTCGACCTTCGACCGGGCGGTCGAGGTCATTTCCTTTTCCTTTTCTTTGACTTCTGACCACGCGGTCAAATTCGACCTTCAACCGGGCGGTCAAGGTCATTTCCTTTTCCTTTTCCTTGGCTTCTTACCGGGCGGTCAATGTCGACCTTCGATCGGGCGATCGAGGTCATTTTCTTTTCCTTTTCTTTGGCTTCTGACCGGGTGGTCAATGTCGACCTTCGACCGAGCGGTCAAGGTCATTTCCTTTTCCTTTTCCTTGGCTTTTGACAGGGCGGTCAGAGTTGACCATCGACTAGGCGGTCGAGGTCAATTCCTTTTCCTTTTCTTTGGCTACTGACCGAGCAGTCAGAGTCGACCTTTGACCGGGCAGTCGAGGTCTTTTCCTTTTCCATTTTTTAGCCTTCTGACTGGGCGGTCAATGTCGACCTTCGGCCGGGCGGTTGAGGTTTTTGCTTCCGGATTTTCACGGGCGTGAAATACCTCTCCTTCACTTCTAACCGGGCGGTCAGAGTCGACCTTCGACCGGGCGTCGAGGTCATTTCCTTTTCCTTTTCTTTGACTTCTGACCAGGCGATCAAAGTCGACCTTCGACCGAGCGGTCAAGGTCATTTCCTTTTCCTTTTCCTTGGCTTCTGACTGGGCGGTCATTGTCGACCATCGACAGGGCGGTCGAGGTCATTTTCTTTGGCTTCTGACCGGGCGGTCAATGTCGACCTTCAACCAAGCGGTCAAGGTCATTTCCTTTTCCTTCTCTTTGGCTTCTAACTGGGCGGTCAATGTCGACCTTCGACCGAGCGGTCAAGGTCATTTCCTTTTCCTTTTCTTTGACATCTGACTGGGCAGTCAGAGTCGACCTTTGACCGGACGGTCGAGGTCATTTCCTTTTCCATTTTTTTGTCTTCTGACCGGGCGGTCAGAGTCGACCTTCGACTGGGCGGTCAAGTTTATTTCCTCTCCTGTTTTGGATTTTCGTGGGTGCGAGATCCTTTTCCTTGGCTTCTGACTGGGCGGTCAGAGTCGACCAGTGACCGGGCGATCATGGTCATATCCTTTTCCTTAGATTTTCGCGAGCGCGAAATCCAGCTGTTTGATCTTTTGACCAAGCAGTCAAGGTCATATCCTTTTCCCTAGATTTTCGCAGGCGCGAAATCCAACAGTTTGACCTTTCAAACAAATGGTCAAGTTCATATCCTTTTCCTTGGATTTTCACTGGCACGAAATCCAACAGTCGACCTTAGACCGGGTGGTCGAGGTCATTTCCTCTCCTGTTTTGGATTCTCGCAAGTGCGAGATCCTTGGCTTATGACCGGATGGTCAGAGTCGACCTTTGGCCGGGTGGTCGAGGTCTTTGCTTCTGGATGCTCGTGGGCGCGAGAACCTTTTCCTTGGATTCTAACCAGGTGGTCAAAGTCGACCTTCGACCAGATGGTCGAGGTCTTTGCTTCTGGATTCTCGTGGGTGCGAGATCCTTTTCCTTGCCTTCTCACCAGGCGGTCAGAGTCGACCTTCGGTTGGGCGGTCGAGGTCTTTGCTTCTGGATTCTCGCGGGCACAAGATCCTTTTCCTTGGCTTCTAACCGGGCGGTCATAGTCGAACTTTGGCCGGGCGATCGAGGTCTTTGCTTCTGGATTTTCGCGGGAGCAAAATCCTTCACCTTGGCTTCTGACCGGGCGGTCAGAGTCGACCTTCGGCTGGGCGGTCGAGGTCTTTGCTTCTGGTTTCTCGCGGGTGCTAGACCCTTTTCCTTTGCTTCTAACCGGGCGGTCAGAGTCGACCTTCGGTCGGGCGGTCAAGGTCTTTTCTTCTAGATTCTCGCGGGTGCGGATCCTTTTCCTTGGCTTCTGACCAGGCGGTCAGAGTCGACCTTCGGCAGTGCGGTCGAGGTCTTTGCTTCTGGATTCTCACAGGCGCGAGGTCCTTTTCCTTGGCTTCTAACAGGGCAGTCAAAGTCGACCTTCGGCTAAGCGATCGAGGTCTTTGCTTCTGGATTCTCGCGTGTGCAAGATCCTTTTCATTTGCTTCTTACCGGGCTGTCAGAGTCGACCTTCGACCGGGCGGTCGAGGTCTTTGCTTCTGGATTCTCGTAGGCGCGAGATCCTTTTCCTTGGCTTCTGACCAGGCAGTCAGAGTTGACCTTCGGTAGGGCGGTCGAGGTCTTTGCTTCTGGATTCTCGCGGGTGTGAGATCCTTTTCCTTGGCTTCTAACCGGGTGATCAAAGTCGACCTTCGGCTGGGCGGTCGAGGTCTTTACTTCTGTATTCTCGCGTGCGCGAGATCCTTTTCCTTGGCTTCTGACCGAGTGGTTAGAGTCGACCTTCAGTCGGGCAGTCGAGGTCTTTACTTCTTGGATTTTCGCGGGCGCGAAATCCTTCTCCTTGGCATTTGATCGAGCGGTCAAAGTCGACCTTCGGCCGGGCGGTCGAGGTCTTTGCTTCTGGATTTTTGCGGGCGCGAAATCCTTCTCTTTGGCTTCTGACCGGGCGGTCAAAGTTGACCTTCGGTCGGGCGATCGAGGTCTTTGCTTTTGGATTTTCGCGGGCGCGAAATCCTTCTCCTTTGCTTTTGACCAGGCGGTCAAAGTCGACTCTCGGCCAGGCGGTCGAGGCCTTTATCCTTTTTCTTGGATTTTTGCAGGCACGAAATCTAGTTGTTGACTTTTGAACGGGCGGTCAAGGTCCTTTCCTTTTTTCCTTTGGGTTTTCGCAGGCGCGAAATCCCTTTGTTTGCCCTCGGTATGTGTGGACAAGGCCCTCTTTCTGCTTGACAGATAATCTGTTTGTCATGCCCCTTTCCTTTGGGCTGGTATCCCCAATTACTCAATTGACAACCGTCATACTATCTGGCGATCGGGTTGACAAGACTTGATTGACTTGTCATATCCCGCCTCCTTAGGTTGATACCCTCAATAATCCGGTCGATGAGTCTGACAACTTATCATTCTCTTGCCAGTGGTTCCCTCTGGGCACATGATTTCTTTGTTTTTGCCATATCACTTCAGCATTAGCATTGCATCATCTTGCAAGCACCCATTCGTGTGTTTTATGTTAGCATCAGCTTCACATTGGTTTTCGAGATCGGCACTTGCATTTGTCTTTGCATTTGCATCACATTTCCAGCATGTAGATCAACAGTCGCACCCATTTTGCATTTGCATTTGAGTTTGCATTTGGCAACAAGTCATGATTTTCGGTGCATCCACCGGATAAGTGACTTACTGCCTACAGCAAACACCATTCTTCTACAACCTCAAAATGGGGGTATCTTGTCAACCTTGAGCATCGGTCTTGGTTCCTTTCGTCCCTCGACCTCGCTCAGGGAGGGGCATCTGTAGACACCACTATTTTGAGGTGACTCATAGATAAACTTTCCAGATGTTGCTTTGGATGTGGCAAACCCAATCCCATCAGCTAAACCAACCACAAACCTATAGCAGGCCTGCAGCCCAATTAAAAATTCAGACAGGTAGGGGAGAGCACCAATGTTGAGCACCTAGCTGGAGCACCAAGCCGGAGCACTAAAGTGGCGCACCTAGCTAGAGCACCAAGGTGGCGCACCTAACTGGCCCACCATCCTGGCGCACCAAGCTGGCGCACAGCCACCTCTAAGGCTGCTGGCTACTGGCTTTCCACCTCCCATGTCTAAAACCTTCCCCAGTGAATATGCCATGGAATCTGCGCCAGGCTCTTCGTTTACGAGGCTTCCAACATTCCATGGGTGTTACCCTTGTAAAATCCTATATAAGTACCCCCATAGGCAGCCATTTGGAGGCCTGATCCAGCTCTCTTGGAGGATCTTAAGCAAGCCATCTACTGATTCCAGTAACCCATTCTCATGTTCTTGAGTATTCCCTTGCATTCTAAAGAACCTCCAACCTTTCCAAAGCAACAAGGATCATATTATCTTGGGTTTTCTAAGAAGGAACACCTTGGACAAGGTAAGCTCCTCTCCTTTCTTTACTTTTAATCTTAGTTCTTGCACTGAATATAACATGCCTTGAACTTCATATATAATCAGATTTGCTGCTGTTTACATGAGAGTTTTATGATACGATGCTCATTTCATATGCAAGATACTCTACATGTAAAATCTATATGATAAAAATCTACATCATGTAATTCATGTGAGTTGTTTTTCTTCTCTGTTTCTTTACACAAGGAACCATGATTCATGAACATGCATGCTAGGAAATAAGCTTCAAATATAATCTCTGTATATTTATCATTTGCTTATGGTTGTTAGGTTCATCCATTCATTTCCTATCTTTTAGAATCCCATGCAAGTATTTCAACCCATGATTTGCATGATTTGAACCAAATAATAAAAGATTTCCATGTGTTTGAATCTTATCATGTTCCAGTTGTTACCATCTGCATAACTGATCTAAAGAAAAATCATTGATCTTTGAAATCTAGAGCAGATTTTGAATCAGACTGCAGTTTGATTCAGGTTTTCTGGGGAGCACCATTCTGGCGCACCCGAGTGGCGCACCTAACCAGAGCACCATTCTGGCACACCATTCTGGTGTACCAGTCTGGTCAGAGAGTAAATCACCCTGTTTGCATCCCAATCTGCATGGTTTCTCAAATGATTTTGACTCTGATTTTCCTAGTGTTGATTCTTTGATATTACATGTCTTTGCATGCATAATTCCAACCCAAGATGGCACTGTTTTCAAGACTTTTGCACGTTGCATATTTAGCTCATCGCTGAAATCTGGTAGGCTGATTGCCCCATGGACTCCTATATGGAGATTCTTATGCATCAGCCCATGATCCAGATAGCATGGCTGAATCTTGTTGCTTTTATTTGGCATGGAAAGGGTGTGATCTTGTGTGAGGCTTGCAGGCCTTGAGCACAAGATCCATGTTATCTTTTCATGTTTGGATTTTCCTAGATATTCAAATTGCATTTCTCGGGTTTACAAAGACTTTACATTGCATAACTTTCTAGAATACATTATTACATGACATTGCACTGCATGGATTTCTGGTGTTTTCCTCGGCACATCTTTCTGGCCCCACTAGAGCACCTAGGTGGCGCACCAGACTAGAGCACCAGTCTGGCACACCAAACAGGCACATCAGTCTGTTTTTCAGTAGCACACAGCAGCTTGTCGCATGTTTTTTAGTATGTTTTCCCATTTTGATTTGCTTCTGGTTTTCTCTGGTCTTCTTCCTTGATATATCAAGAAGACCCAATTCTTTTTTTAGCAATTTTCATGCATGGTTTACCATATTTTGCATATAGTAAAGCAAGGATTTGCTTCTGGTTTTCTCTGATCTTATTTATGCAATATCCTTACATCAATGCTTGACCCGCGATACGAGTGATCCTTCTGAGAATTAGGACACACCCCACATCCCATGCACTCTTATTTAGCATAAGACATCACTCACTTAGCATGGCATGGCATATCGCCCTCGGGTGTACAAGAAAGGCTAAAAAGCCGGCATTCCATATAAGTAAACGAGAAACCTATAGAAAGACCGATTTATCGGGCGCACGAGGGTGCCTAATACCTTCCTCGTGCGTAACAGGGATCCTTGCCTAATTTTTTGGTTTAAGACATTCTTTTCCATTGGCTTATTTGCATGATTTGAATGTTTTTAAGCAATTTTCCTCATCTTCTGTTTTTAATAGACTAGGTGGCGACACCTGCATTTTATTATTGCATTTTGTTGATTTGTCGTGACTTTGCCGATCCTCGTGCATTTGACCTTTCGCGCCAAGCCTGAGGCTGTCACCGGCATGGTTACATAGTGGCCATTTCTGTTCCGCTCGTTCCTTCAGCCCTATCTTTTGATGGGTCTTCAGCCAAACAGGCTTAGTACTTGAGAGCTTTGGCCCGAGGGTTCAAGCACGTGGCCCTTTCTCTTGATCATGTCGATAGTCCTCCCCTTTCGACCTCTGAGGTTCCAATGTAGACCACTATAGCATTGTAGGCTCACCCCACTACATTATCGCCCATACCATCGCCCGAGCATCACATTGCTTTGATGATGGGGGCGTTATCTCTGCCTCCTGCACCACAATTGCATTGGTTACAGCATGCATCACAGTCACCTAGGAATCAACCCAGTAGTTGTGCGAGAGTATAGCATTTCTCGAGTCTGTCACCCAGAGCTATACTGGTGCCGCAACTGTTGCTCATGCGCTCAACACCACACACAACACAGCATATTCAGAATTCACCTCAGCATCAGGATCGAGTTCCAACACGTAGGTCGTCACCGCACACTAGGTGCACACCTCCCACTATCAAGCCAGTGCATATCGTCGCATCGGCTCAACAAGGACAGCAGCCTAAGGAGAAATGATGTTGTCGCGTTGAAAGTGACTACACTCCACTAGGTGAGTTGCTCAGCGCTGTTTTTCCTCATGTTGTGTCACTTCTGAGACTCTCGGATCCGCGTCCCCCACCAACTCCACTCCCATGGTAGTACGACACGATTGTATACTGCAATTATCATCGAGCCCCAAGGCATTCGATAGATGATTGCCACACTTTGCGGGATGTCGTTCAGACGATGATCAATAGTGGAACTATTGTTGTTGACACAAGAGGCACAACATCCGCATCCATATCCTTATCCTCACTAGCATCTAGTTCAGAACGCATTACACGTTCACACACCACCGTTGAACTGACATGTTGTGTCGTGCCATTTCAGCAAGGGCAGCAACAACGGAAGAGGCGGCCTTGCCATAAGGAAAGAGACTTCACCACACTTAGGGAGGCATTGAGCGACATCTTTCCCAAAGTTGCGCCATTCCTACGGCTACCGGAGATTTGTCCACCATCGGACCCACTTTTTAGGTTGTATAAGGCTAACTTATTCTGTCAATACCATCGCATTTGTGGACATTCAACAAACAAGTGTATTACTCTCCGGAATGCTTTTCAAGATTTGATTGACAATGGAAACATTGTCGTCAACACACAGGAGGCAGCCCACACACATGCCTGCACACATACCTGCACACACGTGCACACCCTAAAATAGCCGACCTTACCATGTCTGATTCTGCAAGCTCCGAGGATACTGGAACCTTAGGGGTTTTCCCCTCTCTCCCAGTTTTTCCCAGGGAATCCATCGAGCCTCTTTTTTTTCCCTAACTTGTACTCTCCTTGCTTCTGTCTGGCAGAACATGTGTATGCCGCTCTTGTTCTTCTTCCCCATTTGCCTAGTTTGTCCTCCTTTCTTTTCTCAGTTTTGTCCGGTGACACTCATGTGTGCCACTCTTGTTATTGTTCCTCTATGGGGGCCTAGCCTAAAGTTTGCTAGTTTGCCATTCACCGATTTAACCTAGCATGTGCAAATACCCTGGATCAAGTGGGAGACAACAGTCACAGTAGATGTCAATTCCAACAGAGATATAGTCCTAATGTCATCAACAGATTCAACATTCGCATGGACAGTCTCAGTTCCAATAATGGATGTGATGGCTTCGGTTACACCTACCTTGATTCCGATTTCCAGTGACACTGCTTGGAGTTACTATGAACCCCAATGGCATCGGCAGAATAGCAACGACAAAGACTGGAGTTGTATCCTTTCTCTTTGTTCTCCTTTGATTTCTTTTTGCATCACCGTATATCAAAACACACAAAAAATCACAAGAGAGAAAAAAGAAGAAAAACATAAAACAAAAGAAAACATCAAGAACAATTAAAGAGGGTAGTTTGCTTGTCAATAACATTCTGCCCGATGATGAAAAATTGGAAAAGCTCTCCAATGTCAGAATGGATTATCCCTCCTCTATTGTCACTGCTTAGATAACCAAGTTAGCAAGGAACCCACCAAACAACAAAGCTAGATGAAATGTCCAAGCTCCGTAAGGATCCTGCATCTCCAAGAGGGAGATAAAATGTTAGGGGTTACTGAGAGTGTGAGCCAGAAAAGAAAACATACATTCGCAAGAGCATAAAAGAATAGAGAAGATAGAAGGCGAAGATAGAAGTCAGCCCAAGAGTGAGAGGCGTGCGTTGTAGCTCTACCATTACCATACCTTGGAGAGGAGTTGGAGTATGCGCTCAGTAAAATCACACCTTTGAGGGACTGACCCACCCTCTTGCAATAAAGGCTTCCTGGATAGATCGGGCGCTTATTACCTCCACGACAAGGTTAGAGTGAAATCGCATGTCTATGAGGGAGTAAAAGAAAAGACAATGGTGTTGAAAGGAAAAAAGCAGGTGTAGGACCTTAAAGAGTTTGGCATGGAGCTAGGTCTATCGTAATACCTTATAGTGAGTTCAAGTGCCATTATTGCTCAACGAGAGCCACCTAACGACTTGCAAGTCTTTGTAGTGGCAACTGAGTCGAAGGAGTCATCCTCCCCTAACAGGCATACAGCTTTCCCAACCTAACTAAGGGCATACAAACAACTGAACTAGACAAGCAAACGATCTAGGTAATGAACTCATTGAACAAGCAAAGCAACAAATGCAGAAAACAAGCAACTAAAATCACAAGGCATGCACTTCTTGATCAAACAACAGGACATTCTTAAATAACTAAATTGCTCACAATAGTAGAGTCCACACTAATAATAATCATCATAGCCTTGCTTGGATCAATCTTTTGTTTACATATTGACTTGTTCAACAGGATTTTTTCCAAGTGCTTTTACCCAAGGACATTTCAGCTCCTCAATAGTCAAAGTGCATATACAGTGAGGACACCAGTTAGTGTACAAGCTACACAGACCTACATAATCAGCAGTGTGACAGCAATTCCTCCGCAATAGTTCAGGTGTGGTAAACACTCTTTGGGGAACGCCGGAGGGTAACAGAGCCAAGTACATGTTTGCAGCCAAGAGACAATGGCACAGTGAGTAGTAGAACAAAGAATGGCCAGCCTAGGACAGACTACGATTTCACATTACATCCTACCATCGGAGCATAGCCTAGGACAGTGGATGAATATACATGCCTCTAGTCAATGAACGAATGTGTATTTGGCCTCAACCAAAATCAGTCGCAGCCACTTCTATGATTCAAAGTACGACTACAGTCATAGCCTAATCTTCAAGTCTTTACATCCTCCAATAGTGCCCAACACTTCCTAGGGTAGTTTGGCTCAATGCCAGAGGCATCCTTTTTGCCTTGGTATCTCCTAATCTAACTTCTGAGCATCATTCACCTTTTATGCTAGGGACATGTTGGCTGCTTCCTAACTGGGCTCACACAATCTATTACTTGGTTCATCAAGGGCAAGACAGTTGTTCTCTGAGTAGAACCTACATCTCAAATGATTAGCGGAGACAACAGCATGGCTGTGGACTCTACGCAACAATCCAGAATTTAACAAAGACAGTCAGGAGAATATCCTAAAGTAGCGTGGCCAAATACAGAGCTATCAAAACACCACGGTTGAGCAGAACAAGCATACCAGCCAGAGTTACAACCTCAATCAAGTTTCCACAATTCCTTTTGTCTTCCAAGTACAATACAGGAAGGCAGTTGCGAGCACATGCTTCCAGTCACTTGATGAATATATCAACTACTTTGAATGGTGATGGACTCAAGTAGCCCAGTGGTTCAAGAAACATTTGTAGTTATAGTCTGGCTTCCAAGACCCCATACCCTAAAGTGATGTCCAATACCAGGGGCATGTTAGCGTTCTTTGGTCAAAAGTCACATACAAAGCACCAACTGCAGTGTAATTGAACCAGAATCTTCAACCAAGGGCATGTCAGGTGTTCTTTGGTTGAAGGTCATGTATCAGGCACCTAACAGAATGTCAACTTACTATGTAACTACGCTAGAGTCTTCAACCAGGGGCATGTCAGTTGCTCTTTGATTGAAGGTCACGTATCAATTGTCTAACAAAATGTCAACCAGAGTCTTCGACCAGGGGCATGTAAGCTGATTTGTGGAAAGACAGACTGTTTTGAGAATGCTTGGTACAAATTATCTGCCAAGGGATGGTCAATGTACCTTCTAATAGAGATGTGACATTCATCACATAATGACTCCTACAAGATGACAACTGTGTCAGGGCACTACACTGTTTCAATTGACATCCTCATACTAGCGACGATCTAGGGCGCACTGATACTTGAATAAGATCTCCTTGGAAAATCCTTTTGGCTAAACAGAAGGTCCAACCTTCCCTTGCCTTTGAATTCCGATCCTGATGGACGGATTCAAGGCCTCCCTTTTTCATTTGTCTAGACTACCGCTGGGGGGAGTATAGATGCTCCCATCCACGGTTCGATCAGTCAGGATGAATCTCAGTGGCACCTCCCCCGCATTTGAATTCCGATCATGATAGACAGATTCAAGGCCTTCCTTTTTCATCTTTCTAGACTACCGGATGTAGTCTAGATGTTCCCATCCTAGGTTCGGTCCGTCAAGATGAACCTCAGTGCCACCTCTCGCCTTCGAGTTCCTATATGGACGGACGGATTCAAGGCACTCCCTCTCGACTTCGAGTCCCTATCCAGACAGACGAATTCAAGGCCTCCCCTTTTCATCTTTCTAGACTACCAGATGTAGTCTAGATGTTCCCATCCCTGGTTTGGTACGTCAAGACGAACCTCGGTGCCACCTCTCCCCTTTGAGTTCCTACTCGAACGGACGGATTCAAGGCACTCCCTCTCGCCTTCGAGTTCCTATCCGGATGGACGGATTGAAGGCTTCCCATTTTTGTCTTTCTAGACTACCGGATGTAGTCTAGATGTTCCCATCCCTGGTTCGGTCTGTCAAGACGAACCTCGGTGCCACCTCTCAACTTCAAGTTCTTATCCGAACGAACGAATTGAAGGCACTTCCTCTTGCCTTCGAGTTCCAATCCGGACGAATCGATTCAAGGCCTCCCTTTTTCATCTTTCTAGACTACCAGATGTAGTCTAGATCTTCCCATCCTTGGTTTGGTCCATCAGGATGAACCTCGATGACACCTCTCTCCTTCGAGTTCCTATCCGGACGGACGGATTCAAGGCACTCCCTCTCGCTTTCGAGTTTCTATTCGAACGGATGAATTCAAGGCACTTCCTCTCACCTTCGAGTTCCTATCTGGACGGATGGATTCAAGGCCTCCCTTTTTCATCCCTCTAGACTATTGGATGTAGTCTAGATGTTCCCATCCCTGGTTTGGTCCATCAGGATGAACCTCGGTGCCACCTCTTGCCTTCGAATTCCTATCCAGACGGACAGATTCAAGGCACTTCCTCTCGCCTTCAAGTTCCTATCCGGACAAACGGATTCAAGGCACTTCCTCTCGCCTTCGAGTTCCTATCCAGATGGATGGATTCAAGGCCTCCCTTTTTCATCTTTCTAGACTACCAGATGTAGTCTAGATGTTCCCATCTCTGCTTTGGTCCATCAGGACGAACTTCGGTGCCACCTCTCGCCTTCGAGTTCCTATCCGGACGAACGGATTTAAGACCTCCCCTTTTCATCTTTTTAGACTACCGTACGAAGTCTAAATGTTCCCATCCCTGGTTTGATCCGTCCGGACAAACCTCGGTGCCCTCCTTTTGCCTTTGAATTCCGCTCCGAATGGACAGAATCAACGCAAACTATCTTCCTCCTTCCTTTAGGCTAGTATCCCGAACTACCCGAGCAATCCCTGTGATGCCTGATGGTTTCCCCACTCTCCTTGTTCCATCCCTCCTTTGGGTTGGTAGCTCGAACTACCCGGATGACTTCCATTACCAGTCAGTTTTCGATCGGCAAGCACCATGAGTCTTGTCCGGTGCTTTTTCGACAAGTGTGATCACCAATCATGTCTTTTAGGAGCTGATTGGTCGTCAACTGGTCGGTATTTGTCATTTGTATTGGTTTCTTAGATGTTGGCTTCAATTGTGGCATTCAGGGTGATAAGACGGGACCTCTGATGCATTCACCGACTGGTAGCTGGTTGCCATTAACTGATTCTTTCTTGCAGCCTCGGATAGGGCATCTTCATCAACTCGGAGCGATGATCCTCCTACTCCGGATCCCTCTTCCTTGTAAAAAGGGGTGGCATGTCTTTGTCAACCCTGAGCGTCGGTCTCTGTTCTATTCGTCCTCCGACCTCACTCAGGGAGGGGCATCTGTAGACACCCCAATATGCTTGCAAATAGGCCAAATCCAACAGCCATCAATGTAGGCGCACCTATCTGGCGCACTAGTCTGGCGCACCAGATAGGCGCACCTTTCTGGCGTACCATACAAAACCCTAACTGGGCTCTAAAAAGCCTAAATACGAAACAAAACCCTAATATACAAATAAGCCCTAAACCCTAAAGTCAAACCTCAACAACATAACTACTTCACACTTCTCTCCAACAAACTCAACTACTTCCCACTTCTCTCCAACAAACATAACTACTTCCCACCTCTCTCCAACAAACATAACTACTTCACACTTCTCTCCAACAAACTGAACTACTTCCCACCTCTTTTCAACAAACATAACTACTTTCCACCTCTCTCCAACAAACATAACTACTTCTCACTTCTCTCCAACAAACATAACCACCTTCCATTCTAGCCATAACAACCAGCCAAGCCTATAAATAACCCCTTTTGCAAGTAGAAATGAACTTTTGGACTTTTTTGCAAAACTTGAGAGAGGAGAGCTCCCCAAGCCTTCTTCCTCCCAACTAGAGCAACCAAAGAGTTCTTGGAAGAGAGAAGAAGCTCGTGGAGGTGAGAAATTAGAGGTTCCAGCCATCTCCAGCACGCTCCGATGGCCAAGCACAATGGCAGACTAGGTACACACTCTACTGGCCACAATTCTTATTAGAAATGCTTTCCTAGGTCTTCTTTTCTCCCCTTTTATCGATTCCAATCAAGCCAAAGGCCTTCCCTGGCTTGAATCAAGCCTCCAAGCCTCGCCGTCGTTGTTTTTTGGCGACCTAGGTGGGGGTGCTGGTCCAAGGTGCGACCCTGGCCCTAGAGAATTAGGTCCTCCGCTCCTGGCCTCCCTCCTACTTATCCACCCCTTTGTGCACCACTTCATTGCCTCTTCAGTTCTCCACCAGAAGATCACCGGAGTTGCGCCAGGTCACCGTCGCCGGGGAAGAAGACTGAAAACCAGAGAAGAGACGCGAGCCTCCAGCCTTGCAACACCGCTTCGACACCCATGGAACGATCTTCGACGCTCCACCAACACTTCTGAGGTTCCAAGATCGCAGTTCAGGCCTTGGATCATCCTGGCGACCTCGCTCGCCAGTGGAGATGTTAGTGACAGCAGGCGAAACCCACCTTGGGCGATCTTCATCCATTTTGACCTCTGAAGGAAGGGAAATGAACCTCACTGCTCTCCCATGCCTCTTGGAGCCCAGAGATGCTGCGTCGTGACCTCTAGTAGCCCCCTTCTTCTCTGACGCTGTCACTGGAGTGCTTCGACGGTGATGGGGATGGACAACCACCTCTAGCCGTTGAATCCCTAATCGAAACCGTTGGATCTCTTCCCTTCCTTCTCCTCTTGCATCCCATTAGGTTTGATCTTAGATCAGGCCATGGGATTGCCTCCAATAGCCCCTCTGGTGTTCGTCGACGGCAAAGGTCCGTCGCCGGCGGCCGTCGATCCTTTTTCTTTAAAAGAAAAATAAAAAAATAGTTTTCTTTAAATAAATTTCTGAAACTTTTGATTTGTTACATTTAGGTCATTTTCTTATTACAAATAGGTCGTTTTTCTTACATTTAAGTCCTTGCTCATTTTTCTTAAATCGTTTGAATAAAGTTGTAACTGAAAATATGGCAATGTGCCCCCTAAGTTTTCCAAATAATATTTTCCTGGTTTAAAAGTTTGATAAAAACCCCTAGAGTTTCTTTTCATGCATTTTAATCCAATATTTTTGTATAAAGAACCTTGAACGTTTTTGAAACTCTTCTGAATGCATTTTCTCTGGTTAATTTACATTTTAACCCCTGAACTTTTCTGAAATCATTTTGAATGCATATTTCTTTGGTTAATTTGCATTTTAGCCCTTGAACTTTTCTGAAACTCTTCTGAATGCATATTTCTCTGGTTAAATTGCATTTTAGCCCTTGAACTTTGCAGATTTCACACTAAAGGCATGTTTTCTAGGGTAATATTATTGAATTATCCTTGAAACTTTCATGGATCCTTTCTCTTACGTATTTTACCCTGATTTTTCACAGAATTGCATTAAATACATGTTTTAGTGGTAAAATTGCATTTTCACTTCTAGGAACCTTCAAATTGACCAAAAATGCACATATTTGCACATTTGACCCCAAATTTCTTCAAAATTACATGAAATGTGTTTTTCTATGTTTTTTTGATGATTTAGCTTCAGAATTTGGGTTTTTTGCACAAATGCCCTTGGAATTTTCATCTTTACACTCTCACATGCATTTTGTCGCTCCTTTTCATGCAAATTTTCTCGTATTTTCTTCCTTACATTGTGCACACATTCCTAGCTCACTCTAAGCTTGGTTTTCTCATCGTTTCCTGGATTTCTCCCTATTTTCGTGTTTTTTTACTTGATTTGGCTTTCCATCGCCCGATAGTGTACATTAACAGGCTTAGCAAAGCCGACATTGTCCCCAATGAGGATTATTTTCCCTAGTTTGATTTTTTCAAATTTATCCAAAATTCCGCTGATTTGCGTGATGCTTTCCGAGAATTTCTCAATTTTCACGATTTTCCTCATTGCCCACGGGCGTACAGTAAAGCGGCATTCTCAATGCCTACATGTGTCCCTCGGATTAACTTTTTTCCCTTTATTTCATTTCTTCTCTTTGATTTGGCATGTTTTCTAGTCATCGTTAGCATGAGCATTCAAAATAGGCAAGCACACACCCATTTGACCATTGGCAAGTAGAAAACCTAGAAAGACCGAGTTCCTCGAGCGCATGGGGGTGCCTAACCGTTTCCCCATGCGTAACAAGAATCCTTACCCTTTCTCTAGCCCACATTGATTTGTGCATTTCATCCATTAGGCACGGGGCATACATGTTTTTATCACCTTGTTTGGTTCTTGGTTTTCTTGTGTGTTTGGTTTTCCTCGTCTTTCCATTAAAAGACTAGGTGGCGACTCCTTTCCTTATCCTTTCTCATCTTTCCTTGGTGTTTCCAAATCTAGTCTTCTTCTCCGGATTCACCATCTTCGTTGTGACCGTATCAGAACTCCTCGTGTGCTTCCACGCACCTGGTAAGGAGAGCCATGCAGGGTTCCACGGCACGGTCACACTTATCCATCAATTCCTACAGCTAATTTCGGAGCTCCCTCAATTCAACGCGTGTCATCTTGTATGAAGCCTTGGAAATAGGACCTGATCTCGGCACCGAATCAATCACGAACTCCACTTCCCTGTGTAATGTCATACTAAGCAATTCCTATGGAAAAATATTAGGATATTCTAGTACCACTAGCATGTCTTCAATCTCAATCATAGACAAAGTAGAAACAGTCACATAGGCCAAATAGCCCACAGTACCTCTTGCCAAATGATGATAGGCCTTGTTAGCAAAAATCACTTTTATGGGCTCACCCGATCTGGTGCCTTGCACCACACACTAGCCTTAGCCTAGACACTTTGCCAGAACTCTTCTCTTAGCATAATCTATCATGACTGAATGCTGTGCCAGCCAATCCACTCCCAAGATAACACCATAGTCCTACATGTCCATCAAGATCTAATTGGCCTGAAATTTCCTATCTCCCAATTGGATATCAACTAGTCTCAGATACCTTCCATGCTAGACTATGTTCTCCCAATGGAGTAACTACATCCAAATGGACTGCCAATCTGGCTGGTCTGATCCCGATCTTAGAAGCAAATAACTCGAAGACAAAAGAAAATGAGCTCCCAAAGTCAAATAAGACTCGGGCTATTCGATTAGCCACAAGAAAAGACCCTATCATCCACACACTATATCCATAATCATAATCATAATAAAAGATAGTGTCAATTACATATAGGGTCCATTATTACAAGACAGGATTCAACTCATATGGCCAAACTAATTCTCACCTTCCACAACATCTCTTGATCGACCAGCATCTGGGGCAGTAATGGAGAACACTCTCCCCTTGGTAGGTTGACTAGGCACATCTCCCGCTGGCTTCAGCTAACTAGGCAGTCCTTCTGATAGTGTCCGGACTTTCTACAGTTATAGCACACCACACTGTCTAAGCTCCTTTGCCTCTGTTAACATTGTGCCACTATGTGCCCCTTCATACCACAGACATGGCACAATCCCATCTTCGGGCCGCTGCTAGATCTTGTATGGCTAAAACCCACACTCTCCTCCCTAACAGATGTAGGCTGCTCCTTTCGCTTCTTCCTAGAGTTACCAGAACTCCTAGAACTTGGCGCTTCAATGACTGAAGGTCGAGAAATGGAGGATCGGGAGATAGAAGGTCGAGAGATAGACTTCCTCCCATTTTCCATCTTAGGATACTCTTTTTGGAACAGCCAACAATCATCCTCATAGTGGCTCAATAGCATCTGCTAAAGTCTGACATCTGAATTCAATAACTCTAGATCTCAACACAAGATTAAGTCCCTCCACAAATTTCCTAGCTCTACTCTTCTCGAAAACCACAGCTTGAGAGAACTACTCTAGTCGAAGGATGGATGACTCATATTCAGTCATAGTCTGGCTCCCCTGCTTCAGGTTCTGAAATTCTCTGTCGAGCTTAACCCTTGTACACTCGGGGAAGAATCTCTCATAGAACACCTCTCAAAACTCCACCCAAGAGATCATCAGTAGGTCTGCATTCAAAAACTTGGTAGGGTGCATAACCTTCCACCACTAATCAGCAACACCCTTGAATTGAAACGCTGCGATCCGAACCCACTTCACTGTTGGACACTCGATCCCCTCTAGGATATTCTCGACCTCCAGGAACCAAGCCTCACACTCCTCTGGTGTGTCGCGGTCATCGAAAGTCGACGCGCTTAGCTGGCAAAACTGCTTAACCCACGGGTCTCCCTTCGCCTCATCCCTATTGCTACTACCGAAGGACTGGGCAAAACCCTACATCATCGCGTCGAACTCTCGTCTTATACCCCTCCATGCACTACCCTCTTCCTTCTCGGAGTCGAGCAGTAGGGCCTTGCCACGGCTATGGCCTTGGCAAAACATCTTCCTGCCTACACAATAAGAAAAAATACAACGACCAAAATCAGGTGCAAGACTCTCTACGATGCAGTCCTATGGAGCCACTAGACCAGACATCATCAAACCAGTGTACTAAGAGTAACATTAGCTCTGATACCACTTTGTAACGCCTCAACCTAGGTACATTACCAAGATTATAGTATCACAAGCAAATTATACTAATTATAGTAATAATTAAATAACTGTAATTAAGGCTCACCTCTAGGAAATGATGTGCAGCTAGAAGCTCCTACTCCAGCACCAGAACTTGACTGTAGCTGGCCTACACCTGGAAACCAATCAAAGCACGCGTGAGTGACATCTAAGTCACCCAGCATGCGGCCCAAACACACACAACAACAAAACTCGACAAAACTACTAAAAATACATCTTTTGATTTACAAAACTTGATTTTCTTTTGAAAATCCATTTTTAAAACATCATTTCCTTTTCCTTTAAAATCACTTGGAAATCTGTTCCCAATACCATACTCTTTTCAAAAGTTCACATTTTCTTTTCTTTCAAAACATTTGAAAATCGATTTCCAAAACCACGTTCTTTTCCAAAACTCATATTTCTTTTCTTTCATACACTTTTAAAACCATTCTCATATCTCGAGAAAACCATATTCTCGACTAAGTCCAGCCTAAAACACAATGCCTCTCAAGGCTAAAACCAAAACCACAAACATTGGTTGGTAGCTGGTTAAAACATAGTTCTTATTTAATTCTAAAATTTTAGGACCAATCACAGCCCAATTCTAGCCAAACCATTCCTTTTTCAATTTAAAAATCCAACACTTTTCATATTCATTTCCACTTTTCTTATTAATGTTACCTTGATCAAGGGTAACCAGCTACACAAGCAGTAGGTGAGGACACCAATTTCCTTACCTCCCTGCACTGCCACGGTGAAGTTCCCTATGCGGGAGGACAACGCTCCGATCCACTGGCCTCAATTTCTTTTCATATGCATAGGGATACGTCTTTTTGACCTTCCATTAGTGACCCGAACTCGTAGGTTTACATACCTAGGCTCAGCCAACACCGTCTCAAGCATGGTGACCTGAACACCCAGGTTCACACACCTAGGCACAACCTACACTGTCGGTGACTTGGACACCTAGGTCTCATATCCCTAGGCCTAGCCTATACCGTCTCAAGCTCAGTGACTACGGTCGTATCTGACAATTGATATCTTATCAATTTGCCGACACCAACCCCTCATGGTCCCACAACACATTATTATTATTATTTCATTTTCAAAACTCTTGGGTTTTCCCTTCAAAACCATTTTCATCTTATCCTTTTTCGTTGTAGGAATCATTTCCATGTAACACATAACCCTCTACTGGGGTCTCAACTCAATTCATGAAAAATCATGTTTTAAAACCATAAATTGGATCTCTTGCCTAAAAGCCACACTAAATCACGCATTTAATCACTTTTATCCATTTTTAGGACTTCAAACCTCAAACCATATCCAAATTCATTTATTTGGATTCTATATTCCTCCATGTCACCTACATGGGGAAAACATCATCAACACATGCTTATTATCCATTTAAAACCTTTTATTTCCACTTATTATGCTCATTTATTTGTATAAGCCAGGGGACAAAATAGACAGACTGAAAACCTATTCAGTATATCGAAAATCACTGATTTAGTATACCGAATATTTTCAGTATACTGAAACCCCCTGTTTCCGTCGAGCGAAGGTTTTTGGTCTACCGAAGCCAGGTGTCCGAATGCAAACTGATAGGGATTTGGTATGCCGAATCTAGTTCGGCATGCCGAATCCAGTTCAGCATGTTGAATCTCCCATGTCCTGCATACATCCCCTTCCTATGACCAAAACGTTTGTTGGAAATGGGGACCTCCGGCAGACCCCTCAAACATACATTATAAAATACAAATAAATCATGGGGTGCAGACCTTTGGGTCTACTTCATAATCCCTCAAACCCTTCATGAATCCATTCATCCAGCAATCCATACGAAAATCATATAGGCATGGAGCTCATTTTAAACTACTTTAGCATGCATACCCAAAATCTTATACAATTCCATATAAATTCGTCCTAACCGCATGATCACTACATATTCATGCTATCCATCACATTATCTTCCATCCTACCAAATTTTTGAGATTTTACATGCATTTTTCTCGTTTTTCATGCATTTAACACATTAAACTTAAACGTGAAAATGAGAGAGAGGAAGAAGGGTCGTGTAACTTTAGGTGGCACTCCAGTGACCTCCCTTGCACTTTGGCAAACCTCTTCGCACCCTGGCGAAGCTCTTTCCACCAGGGAACCATGCGGGCGAACTCACTTCCTCCAATTCACGCACCATTCTTCCTCTCCCTCTTTTCTCTCTCAGCTAGCCTCCCCTCCATTTCCTTTCCCCTCTTTATGTTCTCCTCCTGCATTGCGCTAGCCTTCCATTACATCACCCTCTCGTTGGAGTGGACGTGGTGGCACGGGCTCTAGCCTTGTGATTGCACAGGTTGGAGAAGAAGAAGAAAGGAGGAGATGGTGATGTAGGCTCGTGAGGGAAAAGGGAGAAAAAGGAAAGGAAGTAAAGCGAAAAGGATGGGCATGCAAAGCAAGGCAACTGTGCATACTCAAACCGGACTCCACATTGATCCGACAACACAAATAGGTGCACAAAAAGTCAGCCAAACCCCTACACTCACAAGAGACAACAATTTATCCATTAATAAATCTATACAAGATTACAATTAATTACATGGTTTACAATTGAAATGGATAATCAGGCCCAAGTGTCACAATAAGCCTTCATTGTTGAATGGCAAGCTTAGGCTCACCTCGACATGCACCATGTACAAAGAAGTCACCATCTTCAGAAGACCCGAAATATACCTTTCTCTAGGCACAGTCGATCAAAGTAGACTACTGCACCAACCAATCCATGCCGAGTATCACATCATAGTCCTACATGTCCATGATGATGAAGTTGACATCAAACTCTCTGTCATTTAGCATCAAGGCGACAGACCGTAGAAACTTCCAAGTTAAACTGTGCTCCCTCAGCAGTGTCACCACATTGAAATGAAAGGCTAGCTTAGTTGACCTATCCTCTATCTCAGCCACAAAAGACTTAGAGACATAGGAAAAGGAACTCCTTGAGTCAAACAATACCTTGGCCATCCAACCTGCCACAAGAAAAGAACCTAATGACCAAACACACCAACAAAAACAACATCCACATATCAAACAGTTGTCCAAAATACAAGAGTGGTTAAAACAATTACGTAGAGGGTTGTACACCACTACCCATTCCTATCCTCTAGCATGTCTCCCGAAGGTCCAGTGTTAGGGGCTGAAATGATGAACACTAGTCCTTTCGTCAGCTACTGTGACGTACTCCCTGGCTTCTTAGGGGTTCCAGGCAAAACCTTTGAGTATGCCCTAGCTTCCCACAATTATAGCACACCACCAAAACTGAACCTTGCTATGAACAGGGACAATTAGCAATGAAATGGCCCACCTAGCCGCATTGGAAACATCGACTTCCTCTAGAAGCACTAGAACCTGTTTGATTGGAGCTACCACTGCTACCACTGCTACCACCAACAAAACTATGTCGACCCATAGAAAAACCACCAGACATCCCTTTTCTCTTCTTCCCTGAACTATCCGAATTGCTAGAACTCAGCATATCGGAGAAAGAGAACTAAGAAGCAAAGAAAGACTTACCTTTTCCTCTAGGATGACTCTCCTTGAACTTCATGTATTTCTCCTCGAAGAGAAAAGCCATCCCTACCATATCTACCACCATCTGGCATCGATAGCCCATCACCCTCAGCCTTAGCCCTAGCTGTAGACTATCCAGGAATCTTTGCTCGATCCTAGGCAATGGATACTTCTTCTTGTTAGTATTCTGGTTCAACATCTGGTAGTCTATGCAAAGTCAAAGTGAGCCGTCCATCTTCTAAATGAATAGTGTCGGTGCTCCCCAAGGCGAAACATTAGGACGAATAAATCCCTTGTCCAACAATTCTTGTAGTTGATTCTGGAGCTCCCTTAACTCAACGAGTGCCATCTTATATGGAGCCTTGGAAATAGGACCTGATCCAGGCACCCGATCAATCATAAATTCCACTTCCCTATGCGGTGGCATACCAGGCAATTCCTTTGGGAAAACATCAGGATATTCCTACACCACTGGTAGATTTTGAATCCTATTCACAAGCGAAGTAGAAACTATCACATAGGCCAAATAGCCCACACTACTTCTTGCCAGATGATGATAGGCCTTGATAGCAGATATCACTTTTCTGGGCACCGCTAGTCTAGTGTCTCGCACACTCTGCCAGAACTCTCCTCTTCGCACAATCAATCATGGCTGAATGCTGCGTCAACTAATCCATCCCCAAGATGACATCATAATCTTGCATGTCCATCAAAATCAAGTTGGCTTGAAAATTCCGGTTTCCTAGCTGAACATTAATTGGTCTCAGATATCTCCATGCTAGACTGTGCTGTCCCAATGGAGTAACTACATTCAAATGGAAAGCCAATCTAACCAGCCTAGTCCCTATCTCAGCAGCAAATGACTTAGAGACAAAACAAAATGAACTCCTAGAGTCGAATAGAACTTGGGCCATCTGGTCAGCCACAAGAAAAGATCCTAACATCAACACATCATAACCATAATCATAATCATAACAAAAGATAGTGTCGATTACATATAAGATCCATTATTACAAGATAGGATTCAACTCAAATAGCCATACTAACTTCCACTACACCTCTTGATGGACCAGCAACTGAGGCAGCAATGGAGAACACTCTCCCCTTGGTAGGTTAACGAGGCGCATCTCCCACTGGCTTCGGCGGATTGGAACAGATGTAGCACATTACACTATCTAAGCTTTTCTACTTGTGCCAACATTGCACTTCTATGTGCCCCTTCTTACCACAGACGTGGCAAGGTCCTGCCTTCGAGCCGCTACTAGATCCTGCATGGTTGAAACCAAGACTTTCTTCCCTTCCAACTGTAGGCTACTCCATCCTTTTTTTCCCAAAGCTACCCGAACTCCTAGGACTTGGCACTCTAGTGACGGAAGGTCGAGAAATAGAAGGTCGAGAAATAGAAGGTCGAGAAATAGAAGGTCGAGAGACAGACTTCCTCCCCTTATCCTTTGTGGGGTACTCATCCTCGAACAACCAACGTTCATCCTCATAGCGGCTTGCTAGCTCGATAGCATCCAGCAAGGTTTGACGTCAGATGCCAATGACTTTGGATCTCAGTACTGGATTAAGTCCTTGAACAAATTTCTAGGCTCTGTTCTTCACGGAAACCATAGCCTATGAGAACTACTTTAGCCGAATAAAGGACGACTCATACTCAGTCACGGTCAAGCTTCCCTACTTCAAGTTCTGAAATTCTCTATCCAGCTTGTCCCTCTCATGTTCAGGGAAGAACAACTCATAGAATACCTCTCGAAACTCTTCCCAAGAGATCATTAGCAGGTCCACATTCGTAAACTTAGTGCAGTGCATAGCCCTCCACCATTGATCCGCATCACCCTTGAGCTGAAATACTACGATTCGGACCTACTTTTCTATTGTACATTCAATCCCCTTAAGGATTTTCGCTACCTTCAGGAACCAAGCTTCACACTCCTCCAGTGTGCCGTGCTCATCCAAAGTCAGCGTGCCCAGCTGGTAGAACTACTTGATCCATGGGTCTTCTTTTGCATCAACCTTACTACTACTACCAAAGGACTGAGAGAAACCCTGCATCATCTCACCAAACTCTCGCCGCATGCCCCTCTAAGCACTACCCTCTCCCACATCAGAGTCGAGCACTAAGGCCTTACCATGGCTACGACCTCACCGAGACATCATCCTCCCAACACAATCAAGAAGAACAACAACCAAAATCAAGTGCAAGACTCTCCATTGTGGGGTCCTATTGAGCCACTAGACCGGTCATCACCAAGCTGATGCACTAGGTGTAACCTTAGCTCTAATACCAGTCTATAATGCTCCGACCCTGGGTACGTTATCTAAATGATAGTATCATAAGCAATTACAAGATTTCAACATAAATCTAATAACTGTAATTAACTAAGGCTCACCTCCCAGAACAATGTATGGCTAGTGGCTCCTACATGGGCATCGGAACTAGACTACACTACCTGCACCTGAAATTAAACAAAGCACGTGAAAGTGACATCTATGTCACCCAATACACGCCCCACATAAAAAACTACAGCAAAACAACAGAAAACACGATCTTAGACTATTACAATGTGGTTTTCGAGATTCATTATTTTTATTTAAACATCATTTCCTTTTTAAATCATTTGGAATCTCAATCCAAAACATGTCTTTTTCAAATGATCATCTTTTCTTTTCTTTTCTTTTCATGCATCTCTAAATCCTTTTTATGCATTTTGAGAAATCAACATTCTCGACCAGATCCAGCCTAAAACACAAGGCCTCACAGGGCTCAAAGCAAACCACAAACATAGGCTGGTAACTAGTTAAAACGAAATCCTTATTTATCGCTAGAATCTGAAGACAATGCATGGGTCCAATTCTAGCTACAACCACACATTTTATTTCCACTTTTCTTATTGATGTTACCTTGATAAGAGATAACCAGGCACACAAGCAATAGGTGAGGACACCATTTCCCCTACCTCTCTGTACTACCATGTTGAAGTTCCCCATGTGGGAGGACACCACCCTGGTCAACCGGCCTCAATTTCATTTCATATGCACGGGGATATATCTTTTCCTAACGTCACATCGATGACCCAAACACCTAGGTTCACATACCAAGGCTCAGCCTGCACCGTCGATGACCTACACACCTAGGTCTCATATTCCTAGGCCCAATCTACACTGTCTCAAACTACGTAACCATGATCGTGTCTGACAATTGATTTCATTGGAGTCTCATACTCCTACCACATTGTCGACACCAACCCCTCGTGGCTCCAAAACACATTATCATTTTCATTTTCAAAACTCTTGGGTTTTCTTTTAAAACATTACACATTCTCTTTTCTTTGTAGGGGATTATTCTCATGCAAATACAACCCCAGGTTCAAAATAATGTAAAACCATACATTTATAACCAAAATTGTGTCTCATGCCCAAAAACCACACTAAACCAAACATTTATCAATTTCTATTCATCATTAGGGTCACAAGTCTAAAACCACATTCTATTTTATTCATTAAATTCTATATTCCTCCATGTCATCCACCTGGGGAAAACTTCATTAATGCATGCTTATTATCCATTCAAAACCATTTACTTTCATATTTCAAAATCAGTATTACATATGGGATAGGGGTCTAGCTTGACAAATCGAACTAAATCAATATACCGAACTAGGCATCAGACACCCAATCAGCCGACTGAACAAGGGATCGGTCATCCGAAAACCTCTGCTTCGATCGACCAAAATCTCCTGAAACAGAAGATCGTACATTCTCAGTCTACTGATTCCAGGACTTTATTGACTACTGACAGGAAAACAGTATATCAAATCAAAATCGGCATACTGAAATCACTGATTTTAGTAAACTTCCCCTATGCCCTACTCGTTCGTTCGCCATAATTGGGACCTCCGGCAGACCCAACGAACACACCACATAAAATGTAAATAAAACATGGGGTGTAGACCTCCAAGTCTACTTCAAAACCCCTCAATCCATTCACAAATCCATTACACATGCTATTCTAAATAAAATCGTAAAGGCAAGGGACTCATTTCACAACACTATAGCATGCATGGCATTTTCTAGCAAAAACTCACGAACTTCATACAACCTAGCATGATCTCTACACATTCATGCCATTCATCACATTTCCATCATCCCTACTACTTTTCCATGATTTATCATGCATTTTTCATCCTTTTTATGCCATTAACCCATTTACTCAAATCAAAGGAAAAGGAGGAAGGACGGAGCTCAGGTACCTTGCATGGCCTTCTAGCGATCCTCCCACACTCTAGCAAGCCTCCTTGCACCTCGGCGAAGCCTCACCCACTGGTGCTCCACGTGCACAAAGCTCTTTTCCTTCAATTGCGTGCACCACTCCTTCTCTCCCTCTCTCTCTCTCTGCTTGCCTCCCCTCCACTTCCTCCTCCCTCTTTATCTCCTCCTCCTCCCTGCCTCACGTCGGCCACCAACCCCATCACCCTCACGTCGGATTGGACAGGATAGCACAGGTAAGCTGTGGAGGCATGGGCAGTGGAAGAAAAAGAAAAGGAAACTGGAGAAGACAAGGCTTGTGAGGGAGAGAGGAAGGAAAGAAGGAAAAGGGAAATGACCAACACGCAAACCAAGACTACTGTGTATCCTCTGATCGGACCCCACATTGGTCCCACAATACAAAGAAATGCACAGAAAGCCAACAAACCTCCACACACACAAGAACAACAGATTATCCATTAATAAACCATTTATACAATGTCACCACTAATTATATGGGCTACAATTAAAATGGATAATCAAACCCAAGTGTCACACCCAACATCCTGCATTCATCCATAGGACGATGATGCTTACTATATGAAGTTCTTTTGACCAGACGCGAATGCGTTTGTCCAAAACAAGTATAGCACGGCTGAGCATTAGACTACATGGTTTTCCACCCCACACATTTTATTCATATTAGCATGACATCAATCATGTATCCTAGGCATAAGCAAGTATACACTAGCTTCTACCACACATGTGAGTAATAAGTCAAGAAAGACCGATTTATCAGGCATACAAGGGTGCCTAATGTTGGAAAAATGAAGTTATATGTTTTGATGATAACAAATTAGAATATGAATTTTATGATTATCTAATTTATATGATCATTTATTTGAGAAAGTGTAATGAAGATAAAAAGGATCACATCAGAAGATACTACAAGAACGAGGATGAGAAGAGAGACTGAATATTGAGAAAGTATATTTGAGAAATGTTGTAATACTTATAATACTTGCAATAAATGTATAAAGTCATAAATGTAATAGTTGTAAAGAAAAAGAATGTATATTGGAGCAGAATGCAATTCGACACTCCGAAGAATTTTGGAATACTGAATCAAGAACTTTCAGCACACCAAAACTTGCTCGGCATAACAAAGATCAAAGTTACTAACCAACTAGAAGCAAAAATGTGATTCGACACTCCAAAGAATTTTAGAATACCAAATCTGAAGTTTTCGGCATACCAAATGGATTTTTTCATATACCAATCTGGACGCAAAAGTAGAAATCAAAGGATAAACAGCATTCCGAAAAATGGACGGCATTTTGAACAACTAGCCATTTCTAGCCATTGGGAGAGTCATTAGAGACGAAGATGGAAGCTCAAATTACTATAAATAATGGGTCTCTATTCTTGCACAAGGGACCAACTAAGATACATCCCTTATTTGCTTGAGTAAGAATACCTATGAGCTAGAAAGTTCATTCCATACACTTGAGAAAAGAGAAAAGAGAGTTGTCACTCAAACTCCACTAGTGAGCTTCAAGGTTTCATTGATCAAGAGTTGTAAGTTGTCCTCTTCATCAAAGTCCCTAGCTTCTCGAGCTTTAAGAAGTGAAAAGGGTTGTACAAAGGAGTTGGTAGATCTACCAACAAGTAAGTAGTTTTGAATTAGTAAATCTCGAGGGAATCCCGAGTGGACTAGGCTAGGTTTTTGTCTGAACCACTATAAATCTTGTGTGCATACCTCATTGTCTCTCATCCTTTCTTTGGTTGTGCTTTGCTTAATTATCAGCTCCTTTCAATATATTTTGAGAATTAAAGACATTTGCTATACATAAGAGTTAAAATAAAAGAAACTTGCATATTTTTCTATTCACCCCTTTTAGAGAAGCCTCTCGATCTTACAATTAGTATCAGAGTAGGTTATCTAGATTTTAAATTAATTATCTAGTAGATAAATGCATCTTCATCTAATAATCATGTTCTAGAAGGACAAGGCATAAATAGGTCTCGATTTTTTGATGGCATAAACTATTGCTATTGAAAATGTAGAATGATAATTTATTTGAGTCAACTTTGAATTATGGGATGTTGTAGTAAATGGCTTTACTTAAACTTCGACATCTTATAAAGAATGAAGTAATGAAGAAAAGATTTTAACTCAACTTGATGCTAAGGAACTCAACATATTATTTTGTACCGTTAATCAAGAGCAATTTAATAGAATCTCAAATTGCATCACCTCTCTTGAAGCTTGACATACATTAGAAGTTACCCATAAAGGAACAAATCAAATTAAAGAAACAAAAATTAATATGTTAATACATAAATATGAATTACTTAAAACGAAGCAAGATGAACCCATAGAAGATATGTTCACTAGATTCAATGATATAACAAATGTATTACAATCTCTTGTTAAAACATATTCCCAAGGTGATCTTTTAAGATAAATTCTTTGGTCCCTCATCCCAGAATGGGAGAGAAAGGCTAGTGTAATAGATGAAGCTAAAGACCTTTCAAATTACTCAATAGAAAGCCTAATAGGAAATTTGACCTCCTAAGAGGTACAACTAAAAGAAAAGAAGAAAAAGAAACTTCTAAGAAGTAAAACATAGCATTAAAAATCACCTTAGATTCAGATAACTCAAAAGATGAAGAAGATGAAGATATTGCACTTTTAACAAGAAAATTTTAAAAAAAATTGAAAAAAGGAAAATTCAAAAAGAATTGGAATAAAAATCAAGACAAAAATAAAGAAAAAGATGAGGCCATGACACATCAAAAGGACTTGCCCTCTACTAAAAATGAAAATGTTTAAGAAAAATAACAAACCTAAGAAGAAAGTTCTTCAAGTCACTTGGGATAAAAGTGACTCTTTCTCGAACGAAGAATCCTTATCCGAAGGTGAAAATGCAAATATGTGCTTCATGGCACAAGATGTTGAGTCTTGTTCATCTCAAAATTTGAAAGATAATGAGTTGGAAGAACTTGTAGATGCTTTTAATGAATTACATGACAAATATAAAGCCCAAAAGGCAAAATCTAAAATTTTGAATCAAAACATTGAAAATCTAAAGAAAGAAAATGAGGACTTAATAAAAGAAGGGAAAAAGTTAATTTTGGAAAACGAAGAACTAAACACAAAAAATATTGAACTAAACCAAAGTCTAGATCAAATGAAGTACAAAATAAATAAACTAGAAAAGGATCTTAGCTTATTAAAGAATAAAAGTGATGATCTTTTAAACACCATAACAAAATTCATAAATGGAAAAGAAAGTCTAGATAAGCTACGTACTTTCAACCCAAAGGCCATTTTTGAACTGACAAGGTTTTGATTTTTCTCACTTCAGAGATATACCTTATGAAAATGGTTTTGTAAGAGCTTCAAACAAAGAAAAATATGTATTTGTTGTAAGAAACAAAAAACTAAATAATTAGGTGTCACAAACAAATAGATGGGTACCCAAAAGGACAATTTGGGTACCAAAGTCTTTACTTTCATCTTTTGATGTAGGAAATAATCAAAAATGATGAGGACAAAATGGATTCTTGATAGTGGGTGTTCCAAACATATGACAAGAGATCACAACCTCCTCTCCACCTTAAATGTAAAAGAAGAAGGAATCATCACATTCGATGATAATGCTAAAGAGAGGATTATTGGAATTGGCAATATCAGTAATCCTGATAACCCATTTATTGAAATTATTTTATTTGTTGATGGTTTAAAACATAATCTCATAAGCATTAGTCAATTATGTGACAAGAATTATAAATTAATATTTGATAAAAAGGAATGTTTCATAATTGATTCTATCACAAATAAAGTATTATTTGTTGGCTCTAAAAAAAACAATGTATACAAGATAAAAATAACTTATGAAACTAAAAAGGATTTATGCCTTGTATCTTCAAATGATGAAAAATGGCTATAGCATAAAAGACTTGGCCATACTAGCATGAGTCAATTATCCAAACTGTCCAAAAAGGAATGTGTTATTAGATTACCAAAATTAGATTTTCAAAAAGACAAACTTTGTGATGTATGCTAATTTGGAAAACAACCTAATTCATCTTTCAAAGATAAAGACATTGTTTAAAATACCAAACCTCTTGAGCTTATTCACATGAACCTTTCTGGTCCTAGTAGAATACTTAGTTTTAGTGGCAAAAGATATGCATATGTTTTAGTTGATGATTTTTCAAGATTTAGTTTGGTTTTGTTTTTAGCAAATAAACATAACGCCTTTCATGAATTTCAAAAGTTTTGTCAGAAAGTCCAAAATGAAAAGGATTTGAAAATTATTAAAATTAGAAGTAATCATGGAGGTGAGTTTAAAAATGAAAATTTTGAAAAATTTTGTGAAGAAGATGTTTTTGAGCATAACTTCTCTTTTCCAAGAGCTCTTCCTCAAAATGTAGTTGAATGGAAAAATAGAACTCTACAAGAAATGGCTAAGACTATACTTTGTGAAAATAATTTACCAAATTTTTTTTGGATTGAAGCTGTGTTTTCTGGAGGTGAGTTATGTTTTAAACCGTGTTTTACTTTGACCTATTTTAGAGAAAACTCCTTTTGAGCTTTGGTATGGCAAAATTCCACAGATTTCTTACTTTAAGGTCTTTGGGTATAAATGTTTCATTCTAAAAAATCAAGACTCTTTGGACAAATTTGATTCTAAATCTGATGAAGGAATCTTAGTTGGTTATTCCTCAAGAAACAAGGCATATAGAATTTTTAATAAAAACACACAACAATAGAAGAATCTATGCATGTTAATTTCCAAGAAAACAGAAATAAAATTATTAATATTGAAGAAGAACTTGAAATTATTGAAAATTTCTCAAGAAAATTGAACTTAGATCAAAATAATGAAAAACTAGAGGACCGAACTAAATCATGGCAATATAAACCTAATCTTCCTATGGAACTCATTATAAGAGAAGTTTCTAAGGGAATATTGACTAAATCCAAAATTGATCATGAATGTGCTACATATACGTTTGTATTATCCATTGAACCCAAAAATGTAGATGTTGCATGTGGTGATGAATTTTGGTCTATTGCCATGCAAGAAGAATGAAATCAATTCCATAGAAACAATGTTTGGGAACTTGTTCCAAAACCTATAGATCATCAAATCATAGAAACAAAATGGATCTTTAGAAATAAGTTAGACAAATTTAGGAATGTAGTTAGAAATAAAGCTAGGTTAGTAACTCAAGGATACAACTAAGAGGAGGGAATTGATTTTGATGAGACATATGCACCTATTGCTAGATTAGAATCAATTAGGATATTATTAGCATATGCAAGTCACATGGGATTTAAATTGTTTCAAATGGATGTAAAAAGTGCCTTTTTAAATGACTTTGTTGAAGAAAATGTGTATGTCAAGCAACCGCCAGGATTTAAGGATAAGACTCACCCCAATCATGTGTATAGATTAAACAAAGCCTTATATGGACTTAAACAAGCACCTAGGACTTGGTATGACCAGCTTTAGAAATTTCTAATTGAAAAAGGATTTAATATTGGATTGGTAGACACTACATTATTTGTCAAGAAAGATGATGAGGATATTCTACTAATTCAAATTTATGTAGATGATATTATTTTTGGATCATCAAATTAGACATTATGTGAAGAATTTTCTGAAATAATGAAAAATGAATTTGAAATGAGTATGATGGAAGAATTATCCTTCTTTCTAGGATTACAAATCAAACAAATGAATGATGGAATCTTTATTAATCAAGAAAAATATACTAAGGAATTGTTAAAAAAATTTGGAATGAAAAATGCTAAGGTTGCAAAAACTCCCATGAGTACATCACTCAAACTAGATAAAGATGAAAATGGATTTTATGTTGATTAGAAAAAATATAGAGGGATGATTGAGTCTTTGTTATAATTAACTGCTAGTAGACTGGACATTATGTTCAATGTATGCTTGTGTATAAGATTTCAAGTATCACCTAAGGAATCTCATCTAACGAAGTTAAGAGAATTTTTGAGTATTTACAAGGATCTAGAAATTATGGCCTATTCTTTCCTAAAGATTCTTCACTTAATCTTATGGCCTATAGTGATGTTGATTTTGTAGGTTGTAAAATCGATAGGAAGAGTATTAGTGGCACTTGTCAATTTTTAGGACACTCACTAGTATCTTGGTTTAGTAAAAAATAAAATAGTGTTGCACTTTTAACTACTAAGGCTAAATATATCGCAGCTGGCTGTTGTTGTGCCTAAATTTTATGGATGAAACAAAACCTTAAATGACTATAAATTAAATCTTTCAACAACCTCTATCTTCTATGACAACACTAGTGCAATTAATCTATTTAAAAATCTAGTACATCATTCTAGCACTAAGCAAATAGAAATTAGGCACCATTTTCTTAGAGATGATGTAATGAAAAATGATATAAAATTAGAATTTATTTCTTCTAAAGAACAATTGGCAAATATATTTACCGAACCCTTAGATTAACAACAATTTATTAAAATTAGAAGGAACTTAGGAATATATAAATTATCAGACATATTATAAAAGATTTCTGATTTGGTACATTGAAAATTATCGGTCTATCGAAATTCACTGGTTCGGTCTATCAAAAATATTCGATCTGTTGAATTCCCTTGTGTCAAATTTTCAAAAATTCTCTACTTCGGTTTTCCGATATTGGTCGGTCTATAAAAATTTACTATTTTAGTGCACCATAAATAATCAGTCTATCAAAAAAATGTCAATTTTATCAAAAACATTCCTTTTCGATCTATTGTTTTCAGACGGTCTATCGAAATCCCTTGTGCCAAAATTTTAAAAACACGTCCAACTTTGATCTTCCGATTGTGGAACGATCTGCTAAAAAACCCTATTTTGGTATGCCAATTTAAACCGATCTACCATTCTGTGCCCTAATTGTGAACAAATCAGCATACCAATAGATTTCGGTATATCGTTTTTTGTTTCATTTGGTCAAATAAAGATGTTATAAACCTAAAGTTTGAGTTACAATTTCTCATTCTCTCCTAAGTCAATGTTCCTTGCCCTCTTCCACCTCTGGTGAAAACCCTATTTCGTGCTCCTTCCTTCCCAAACTCTGTCTCATTCCCTCTTTCCTTCTCCAATATTCTCTCAAATGGCGCCCAAAAAATCCATGGCCACTCGTCTCAAGCTAAAGGAAGCTCTGGCTACCTCCTCCTTAGAAGACATTCCCAACCAATATCTCCATTTTGTCGGCGACGGGGCGTTGCAAGCTCATCGAGAATGCTTTACAAGTAGAGAGGTACTCACTGGTAGACAGATCTTTGTAACACCATAAATTCATTTTGTAATTATTTACATTTTAATGAATTTATCCTTAGACGGGTGTTACTATTTCGAGGCCCATTTGTGTGATTTTGGGCTTAGGCCTCATGGGCCGGCTTCTATTTGTGTGTTTCTGTAAGTAGTTGGCACTATGCTTGTGGGCCCATGTGTCGGTTTGTGTGGGCCCACGTGTGTCTATGGGCCAGTGGGTGGGACTGGTTGTTGGTTGTGCTTGTGCTTGTGGGTGGGCTCCTGCAGGGTGGCCGATTAGCAGGACGCACAGGTGTGCATGTGCTCAGCTACTTTGTTGCATGGCATTATAAGCTCAATGCCCACTGAATACACAAACAACTCTTTTTCTCCATCCCCTTCACGCCTCAACCTTCCCTCCCTCTCCCTCACAACCCCGACAACCTCCTCCACCTCTCTCCTTCCTCCCCCACTCCTGTCTCTCTCCCTACCCACTCACTCTCTTCTCTCCCGTCTCTCTCTCCCTCACTCTTTCCCTCCTCCCTCATTCTCCTCCCCTATTTCCTCTGTCGGTGGTGCTTGTGAATGAACCAAAGGTCAACGGTGGCTTGAGGTGGTGTGTGGGGTAGCTGAGGTACGTGTGGGAGGCATGTTGGTCGCCGGTGGTGGCCGTTGGTTGGACAGAGTTGGCGTGGATAGTTAGAGTGCGTTTTTCAGGTATGCACCTCACCCCGTGTTGTAGAAAGCATGAAAATGGTAGAAAATGATAGGAATGCATGGAATATAGGTAACTTTAAATTTCTAAAATTTATTATGAATTTATGAGGATTTATGGTGGTATTTATGGCTATTAATGGCGTTAGGTGGTTTTGGGTCGTTTTTGACCCATGTGGCTTCTCGAATTTATTTCTCGTTGCATGATGAATAGATTTTGGATTTCATTGTGTAGATTTGGAGTAGACTCGAGGGTCTACAATATATGTTTTAGTTGACTTTTGTGGTGCTTGTTTTGGGTGTCCGCCCAATGGTCCCATTTTAGGAGATCTTGTAGGTAAGTGCCTTGGGCCATTTTCTAGTTTCGTAGAAAACGACATACATAACTTTTTCGGTATGCTGTTTTTTTGTCAGATTAGGTCCTCTGGTCAAAATTCAATCAGTCGAATCTTCTCGACCTACCATTTTTGGCTATGGGTGTTGACCATTGTGTCCCAGTTCGGTTGACCAAATTTATTCGATTTATCGAACTAGGAACTTACGGTCGATTGGTCTAATTTTTAGTCTATTGTTTTAGGTGCCTGCACCTATTTCAATCGACCAATTCTGGTCGGTCTTCCGATCTAGGAGATTTTGGTATACAGAGCAGATTTTGGTATGCCGAATCAGGGCCCATCTGTTTTATAAAATGTGATTTCTATGGGTTTTTTGGTTTGGTTGGTCTTACCCATTTGAGATGGGATCATGGGCCATCAGTGGTGATCTTGTGGGACACCTGATGTGCCATTTTGTCGGTATTTTTGAATTAGTTTTCAAAGATATAAAATGGTTTGAAAATGGTCATCAATGTGATAAGTTAGTCCATTTTGGAAAATAGTTTTTCTAGTTTTCTATGTACTAACCGAGACACTGTGAGACTATATTATCAAGACGAAGGAATGTGACGACATTCTTGAGTGGTCGGACAGGTCTCCCTGGTTGAGGTCGGGGGTCGAGACACTTGAGGCTGAGAGTCTTTAGGTCTTGGAGGTATGAGACTCCTTGATTGTTGCCTGGAGGCTAGGGTTGTGGTCCACTGGTCGAGGTATTTTGTGACACGACGGGGAGGTATATGGCACTCTTGCTATTGCTATAAGCACTGAGGCTCGGGTGTTGTCGGGTGTGAAGGTACGACACTCTCTCTTGAGCATTATGTGGAGAGCACCATAAGGAGGCATGCCCTGTGGTAGCCAATGTGGGAGAGACACATGTCCTATAGCTGGTAGTGTTCTAAGAGACAAGACTACCTTCCTAAAGGGGTTGACTTTGCGATGGTTCTTTAGGTAGGAGAATCATGGAACGGTGTCACTCCTACATAGGATGGTGCCACCGTGGCAGTGTAGTGCACTTCAATGGCAGTTTGTAGCCAAAGTTGGTTGCTTGATGCCAGGCTTCCCAACTCACCGTATATGGTTTTGGCCATTGAGGGCTTTGTTTGTGGTTTTAGGCTGGCCTTGTTTGCTATTTTGGCCGGTGTGGGCCGCATTTACTGTGGTTTTCGACCTGATGGGCCTAGTTTGTCAGTTTTGGTGGTTTTGGAGAAAATGATTTGCGAAATGATTTTTAAGGAAAAAAATTAATATAGATTTGTTTTTTGCTGTTTGTTGTAGGGTGCGTGCTGAGTGACTTTTGTCACTCACGCTTGTTCTTCGTGGTTTTTGAGTTGCAGGTGCGGACATGCAGATGGGTTTTAACATAGTGCACATATTCTAGAGTCTCGTAGCCACACACATAGGTTCCAGGTAGTTGATATTTCTGTTTAACTTTTAATTTCTTGTAATTTAAATTGTTTTAAATTAGTATGGAAATTAGGGGTGTTACAATTTTATTCCATGAACTAGGAACTATTGAAATCATTTTTGCCTTCCAACAGCTTGTTCCATTTCTTGCCTCCATAGGGGATAAAAAGTATTACCCAAACCTAGTTTCCCATTTCTATGCAAATCTTTCCATTTCACATGAAACACTTGCATCCTATCTTCTAGGAGTAGAAATCACATTTGATGATGTTATTATAGGTCAAGTGTTAAAAATCCCATCTCAAAGTATTGATATCACAATGTCATTTGATGAGTTAGGTTGGTCATACATAGATATCAATAAGGCCATATCAATCAATACAAGAAGTACTTTCAAACCTAACAAGCTTAACAAATTAACAAAACAATCTAGGAAAATTGCATACATTGTAGCCACCAACATCATCTAGAAAAAGGGGCACAACGATGAACTCACTTGTAAGGCGGTGTATGCCATCACAAAGAAAATACAAGTAAATTAGGCTAAGGTCATTGTCCACTGCATGTCCTACATCAAAACTAACTATTGTTTAGACTATATCTTACATATCTCTTTGAACATTTCGACCTCCCATTAGGCAATGAACCCAACATGGTAGTCAAGACCAAACCTTTAGGATCCACTACTATAGACAAGATGGAACAAGCACTGGAAAAATCCAAGGCCTTAAAAAGTCTCCATCCTTCCTCCTTTAGTGCTTCAGCTCCTACACAAGTAGAGGAAGACAACTCTGAGAACTCTGAGGAACAAGATATCGTCTCCAAGAAGATTGACATGTTGTAGCAACAAATCAATGAAATAAGGATTCAACAATAGCAATATGAAGAAAATCGAGCAAAAATGTACCAAATAATTTCAAAGATTGAGGAGTCGACAAAAGTAACTCACTACAAGTTGGAAGTATATCAAAATCAACTTGAAGAATATCATTCTGATATTCTTAAGTACATTCGTAAGAATCATCCTCCTTCTAGCCCTTGAGTGTTGTATGATTGATTAAAATGTTTGGATATGACATTTTGGTCTGATATGACATTATGGATTAATATCATTTATGATTTGATTTATTAATGCTTGATATGGTTTGATGAATTAATATAAAAATATATTTTTGATATATGTATAATAAGGCTCAATTAAATTCTACGATCACTAATGGTAATATATATAACTATGTACCAAGGATATGCATATTGTGTGACTGTCATGGATTCTTAACTTTCTATAGTGCGATAAATTATCCATGCTTAAACTTGTTTATAAACACTTATGGTAATTAGCAATATAAATGTCCTTAAACTTATTAAGTCATTTCATGGAACTCATATATGTCCTTTATTAATATTTTTGAAATTAAACTTCTTTTTGCTTATAACAAAAAGAGGGAGAAAACTATGAGGAATTAATCAATAAATTATCCAATGATAGACTTAATCTAAAAATTAAG